>JZKD02S1536089.1:754164-768946 GCA_000966675.3 Picea glauca | reverse complement strand
ATTGAATTGCTATTCAAATCTGTACATAAAAATCATTGTAGAGATATGGTGTAATAAGGAATAAACTTAGATGGTGTTCTTATCAATTTGATAACATGTAAAGAATATGTAAAAGAATAACAACTTGAATATATTCTTTATATTATCTATTACCACAGAAAGATAATGATTCAGTAGACTACAAAGTATCGTGAAAAATTAACCATTGTATTCAATCGATCATAGCTAAAAATATTACAGTTTGAGTACCATAGACCAAAAACTCCACAACCTCTTGTATTGAAAACATAGAGCTCTAAGAAGGTATACATTGAACTCTATGTAACTAAAGTTAATGCACACAAGGAAATGGCACTCGAATACCTTTCAAGTAAGATGCTTCATTCATCCGATTACATTAACTTGCGCAACCTGCAAAAGAATTAAATGAGGGTTAAGTAACTGTGCTAGAATTTTAATGCTATGAAAATCAAACAGAATAATCCAAGGACAAAAAATTATCTTAAGCCCCAACGAAAACCAGATCGTGATGACGCACACAACCCCTCCTCAACCCGTAGTTCGAAAGGTCACGTACACAGGATCTTTCTTCCCACACTGGCCCTGAGAGCTCTTGGCAATGGCTCTTCTATTTCCCCTTTGGGAAATTTGCACCCACAATATACTTCAATAAATTTCTCTTTTATACTTCGGGAGATCGGACTTCACACTTTCTTGAATCCGGTGGTCAAGCAACTTGTCTCTCAATCTCTAAAAAACCCGAAAAGCAGTCAAAGCTTGACCTTTTCTCTCTCTATTTCAGATTTCTCCTTATCGCGATTTCGGAGGTCGCGATGTCAAGCAACTC
This sequence comes from Picea glauca, assembly GCA_000966675.3. Taxonomy (NCBI): domain Eukaryota; kingdom Viridiplantae; phylum Streptophyta; class Pinopsida; order Pinales; family Pinaceae; genus Picea; species Picea glauca. The sequence goes on along the minus strand of JZKD02S1536089.1, from coordinate 768,099 downwards.
GTTCCCGCGATTGCCAAAACCCGATTTACCGAAACTCCGATGCGCTCACAATCTTTGAATTTTCAACAACCCCTCATTCGATCGAGACTTTGGACTTCGCGATTTTGCAAATCCTAATGCAAATAATTCGAGTCTTCACCCAACAAAACTCCGAAATGGTCGACGGGGTTTGACTTCCATGTCGAAAATGCACCACCTGTCCACCCTGCTGATTTTGTGGCCCACACAATCCTTTCGACCCTCAGGACTTCACGTTTCATGATTTCGTGGGTCATGTTTCCAATTTTTCGGAACTTCAGCCTACGAAACCCAAAATAGAAGTTCATGGGTAAATCCAACAACTCCTGTGGCTTGGATCTACGACTCTACTCCTCCTGAGCTTAGAGCCTTTTGGAATACTCTCCATAACTCCCCTACTCCTTCATGAGATCTAACGGCTCATGGGACTTCGTGAATTCTCCACAGAGAATTCTGACTGTCCGTTCTTTCCTTCTCAAGGGAGTCTACAAATTCTTACCAAAGCATTTTTCCACGGTTCTTAATCACCAATGATCCAACTTGCAACGCTTTCTCTCTGTTTCAGTGCACAAGATTCATGTGCCTCCTTCGACCATTTTGAAGGCTTATCCTTCCTGAGCTTTCTCCAACTCTGATTCTTGAAGAAGACTCCTGCACGTACTCCTTGCGGCAAACTCCTTAATTATGGAATTGGAACCCATCGACTCTGCGCACTCCTGCAAAAGACGTCCTCCAATGTCTTCTTAAGTTCGCAACTCTAAGACTTTACTTGGCTTGCGTACTCCTTGCACGACTCCTGTGCCTAACTGCACTTCTGTGGGGATGAGCACAAAAACTATCTTATCTGAGCTTTCAGAGACAAACCTCTGAACCCTTTGTCAACGCACTCCTTGCAGACAATTCAACTACACTCCTTGCAGGAACTCTTGCTCAGATAGAGAAACAATTGAAACTCATTTCCCTTATTCTCTCTCTCATATTTCAAACATTCAACAAGAAATCATTCATACATAGCATAAAAGCAATTGCATGACAGAAAGAGTAAAACATTCATGAGCATAACATTCAAATATGCATACACAGAGAATATCTGAACACCATGAGTCTGAATCAAAGCTTTCTTGTATTAATTCAGAACTTTTGTACATGGAGTTCTTCTACACAACTCTCTACTTCTATTCTTCTATTTTACAATACACAATGAGTGTGTCTATATTCTGTTTCCCTCTCTCATTCTAAACTATCTAATCTAGAATTGAATTCTATCTACTTGCATTAACTATCATAAATGCCTTCTACCTACTATGGACTAGAGCGGATCGCTCAAGGTCCGTTTACATTTTACAAGTGCGCTCCTTCTTAATTATCTCATTTAATATTGGTGCATTAACTTCAAAATAATTTCAAAATTTGCGTTGGGCGCTTTTCCAATTGTCCTTTATCCCCGCTCTGGATCACTTGAGATGCTCTTACATCATATTCCCTTGCTTGAAAATTTTCATGGGCTCCTGTCCATGAGCTCACGTATGGTCTGTCCATGCCTCTAGATCTCTGCTTCGTTCTCCCAGCTGGCATATTCAACTAGATGGCCCTTCCACTTGACCAAATATTTAAAGTATTGCTTCTTCCTGGTCTTCTCGCTCACTCTTTTGTCCAGTATATGCTCCATCGACGACTTTTATGCAACTGACATTTGCTTTGTCCACTGGACCTCTGGCTGTTCATTTTCTATCCATGTTTCCTCAGCTTTATATGGGTATAAATATGAGACATTGAAGATCGGAGAAATTCCGATCCCATTGGGTAATTCAATCTCGTAAGAATTCGCCCCAAATTTCTTTAAGACCTTACATGGTCCGATTTTCTTCATCTTCAGTTTGTTATATGTTCCTCTCGGAATCCTTTCCTTTCTCAAATGTGCCAGAATTAAATCACCAACCTCAAATTGAAGTTGTTTCCTATGCTGATCTTCTCTCCGCTTATATTTCTGGCTCAAATTCTGCAATCACTCCTTCACCTAGTTGTGAAGTTCCTTCATCGCCTCTGCGAAATCTTCTGCACTAGCGCTCCTAGTTACAATATGTTCTGAATCCCTCAACTCAAAAATTCCTCTCGGATGCATGCCATAGACAATCTAAAATGAACTCGGCCCCGTGCTTCTGTTAACTGAGTCGTTATAAGCAAACTTCACTTGTGGTAATATGTTGTCCCAATGGTTGTGGTGTTCTATCACCAGGCTCCTCAACAAGTCCCCCAGACTTATGTTTACCACTTTTGTTTGTCCATCCGTCTGAGGATGATAAGCTGAACTAAATGACAAGTTAGTTCCCAGCTTCTTCCATAAGGTCCTCCAGAAGTGTCCTACGAACTAGGTGTCTCGATCCGAAACTATGCTCCTTGGTAAGCCGTGAAGTCGAATGACTTCTTTGAAAAATAGATTCGCAATGTAAGTTGCGTCACTAGTTTCTTGACATGGAATAAAGTGTGCCATCTTGGAAAATCTATCCACCACCACAAAGATTGATTCAAAACCTCTTTGTTTTCTTGGCAACCCCAATATGAAATCCATTCTGACTGCATCCCACGGCCTCTTGGGTATTGGCAATGGTTGATAAAACCCTACATTTTGTTTCCTTCCCTTCGAATGTTGGCAAATTTTGCATCTGTCCATGAATCTCTTGACGTCTTCTCGCATTCCCGACCAAAAATATGACTCATTCAACTTCACGAATGTCTTGTCATGACCAAAGTGTACTGCCAATCCTCCACTGTGTTTCTCCTTCAACAAATTCTCCCTCATGCAACATTTTGGAATACAAAGTTGATTACCTTTAAACAACAATCCTTCCTGGATCATCTATTATGTCCATTGGCTTCTATCTCTGAGAATTGGATTATTAGTTGCTTCATACGCCTCCTTAAAATCTAGATCATCCCTATACATGTCCCTAAGATCATCAAAACCTAATGTTTTGACTTTGAACTCCTACAATAGCAAACACTTCCTACTCAAAGCATCAACAACTTTGTTAGCAATACCAGAAATATGTTTAATCACAAAAGTGAAATTCTACATATATTCAACCCATTTTACATGTCTTTGATTCAACTTTTCTTGTTGAGTCACAAACTGCAATGCATGATTGTCACTATATAAGACAAACTCTTTCGGTATCAAGTAATGCCTCCATTTCTTCAGTGCCTGGATGATAGAATAGAACTCCTTGTCATAAGTGGAGTATTTCACCTTCGCTTCATTCAGATTCTAGTTGAAGTATGCTATTGGCCTATCCTCTTGACTCAAGACTTCCCCTATTGCAAATCCACTTGCATCGCATTTCACTTGAAATTTCTTTTGGAAATCCAGCAACACCATAATTGGTTGTTCCGTAATATTCCTCTTCAAAAGATTAAAACTCTTCTCAGCCTCTTCTGTCCAGTGAAAATACTTGTGTATTTTTTTCACTGTATCCATCATCAGTGCACTAATTCCACTAAAATTCCTGATGAACTTTCGGTAGAAACTATCCAATCCGTGAAAACTTCTCACCTCAAAGATATTCTTCGGTGATGGCCAATTCTTGATTACCTCCACCTTATCTGGATCCATTCTCAACTTATCTGCAGAAACAAAAAATCCCAAATAAAAGAGTTTTGTCTTCATGAATGAGGATTTATTCATGTTTATCAACAACTTCTCCTATTGTAACCTCTCCATTACTGTAGCGAAATGTTTCATATGCTCAGCTATTGTTTTACTGAAAATCAGTATGTCGTCCAGATATATGATAACAAATTTTCCGATGAACTACCTCAGGACTTCGTTCATCAACCTCATGAAGGTACTCGGTGCATTTGTTAATCCAAACGACATAACAAGCCATTCATACAACCCTTCGTTGGCTTTGAATGCTGTCTTCCATTCCTCACCTTCTCTCATGCGGATTTCATGATAACCGCTTTTCAAATCAATCTTTGAAAATAATTTTGCTCCACTCAAGCAATCCATCAGATCATCCATCCTTGGCAATGGGAATCTGTACCTGATGGTTATCTTGTTGATCACCCTCGAGTCATTACACATCCTCCAGCCTTCGTCTTTCTTCGGAATGAGTGCTGTCGGAACAACACATGGATTCAAGCTTTCCCTGACCAATCCTTTTTCCAATAAATCCTGGACTTGTCTTTTGACCTCTTCATTCTCTTGCGGCATCAATCTGTACGTGGCTTTGTTTGGTAAACTGGCTCCTGGTATGAGATCAATATGATGACTCACACTTCTAAATAGTGGCAATGAACGAGGTAATTTTTCCACTACTATGTCAACGAACTGTTCCAATAGTTCCTATACCTCTTCTGGTAAATCATCTACCCTTGTGCTGGTCAAAACAATCTTTGGTTTCCTGACCACAATGAACTGTGGATCCTCCTTCTTCTTAACCTCTGTAATAATTTCCTTCCCACTCATGAGAAGTACAATGTTTCTTACTTACGGTTTCACCTCCTTATCCTTGATTGGAAGTAACATGTGAGTCCTCCCATTCTTCTCTATGGTGTATGTGTTCATTCTCCCATCATGAATCACATTCTTGTCATATTTCCATGGTCTAACCAGTAATAGATGAAAAACATCCATGGGAATAACATCACAGAGTATCTTATCATTATATCCTCCTATCTTAAATTCAACTAAACATTGTTTTGTGACAGTTACCTGATGTCCCTTTTGTAGCCATGAAACTTTGTATGGGCTTGGATGATTAATCATCTCCAGCTCTAGCTTTTCTACCATCTCTGTAGAAACGAGATTATATATTCTACCACTGTCCACAATGACCTTGCATACCCTGTCCTTGGTTTTTCAGAAAGTCTAGAAAAGTCTGTTTTTTTGGACTGAACTCTCCACCTCCTTCTCTGGTGTTAGAAGATCTTTTCGCATCATTAGCGATATTCTGCCTTCAACATATTCCGCCTCAATGTATCACCTTTGCGCTTCGGCGATGTGAGTCTCTCCACTCTCTTTCTTTTTATTTGGACACTTGTAAGACTTGTGCCCATTCTTTCCACATGTGAAGCAGGTTATTACTCCACCTCTTCCTCTTCCTCTACCTCTAGTACGAGGAAAAATATTATTATCAGCATAATCTCCTCTCTGTTCAGTATGTTTCCCTCTCTGTTCAACATATTTCCCTCATTGTGAGCTTCCACCTCTCTTAGTTCGAGTCTGAGGTTTCTTCCAGTCCTCCTTGGGCTTCTGATTTTTATCCTGGGAAACTGATTTGCCTTTGGGATGACTTCTGCCTCAACTTCTTTGACCCTGCTTTCGGCTCAGCTTCTCTTCTGCTTTTAGAGCCATCTGATAAGAATCTTCCACCGTTCAGATAGTTACCATGCTCATCTCATCCTGAATGTTGTACCTCGGGCCATTCATATATCTAGCAACTTTTTCATCATCGCTCTCCCGATGACCTGCCCTGATGTTCAGCTTGTAGAATTCTTCAATGTATTCTTTCAGTGTCATTAGCTTTTGTCTCAAGTTTTTCATTCATCGAAATAGAGTGATCTGGTAATCTCTGGGGATGAATTTCTCCTTCATCTTTGAGATCATTCTATCCCAGCTTTTGATCTTCTGCTTTCCCTTGTAGTGTCTGTCAGCTTGTAGTTCATCCCACCATAATGTTGCATGTCTCTTCAATATTGTGATAGAATGTTTGACCTTCTTGTCCTCTTGGACATATTCATAGTCAAAATATTTGTCCAGAGCTCTAATCCATTCTAGAAGCTCCTCTGCATCCAGATTTCCCTCATAAACTGGAATGTCCATTTTCCCTCTTGCACCCATTCTTGAAATAGCTCTAATCAAGCATTCGTTTTCTGCATCTTCAGTTGCAACTTATTCTTCTTCATGTTCATCTTCAATTTCACTTTCAGAATCACTAATATCCCCAACACCGACTGTCTGTCTCTGTGCTGTCTCCATGTCTTCAAGTCTGGTGCGTAAATCACGCATTTCTTTTTCCATGGCTGGATCTGTCATCTTCTTACCTCTTCTTCTCAGCATTTCCCTCTCCTCTGGTGATTCGGGTGTTTGTCTGTCCCTTCTTCTCGGCGACATGGTCAATTCTCTTTTTCCTTGCTACAGAAAGCAAAGAACCTTTCTGTGCTCTGATACCAAATGATGACGCACACAACCCCTCCTTAACCCGTAGGTCTAAAGATCAAGTACACAGGATCTTTCTTCCCACACTGGCCTGGAGATATCTTGGAAATGGCTCTTCTATTTCCCTTTCAGGAAATCTATACCCACAATATACTTCAAGAAATTTCCCGTTTATACTTCGGGAGATCATACTTCACACTTTCGCGAATCTGGTGTTCAAGCGCCTTGTCTTTCAATCTCCAAAAAACCCAAAAAACAATCAACGCTTGACCTTTTCTCTCTCTATTTTGGATTTCTCCTTATTGCGATTTTGGCGGTCGCGATGTCAAACAACTCATTCCTGTGATTCCCGAAACCCGATTTACCGAAACTTCAATGCGCTCACAAGCTTTGACTTTTCAACAACCCCTCATTCCATCGGGACTTCGGACTTCACGATTTTGTGAATCCTAATGCAAAGAATTCGGGTCTTCACCACATGAAACTCTGAAATGGTCGACGGGGTTTGACTTCCGTGTCGAAAATGCACCACCTATCCACCTTGCTGATTCTGTGGCGCACACAATCCTTTTTCCCCTCGGGACTTCAAATTTCGTGATTTCACGAGTCTTGTTGCCAAGATTTCAGGACTTCAACCTACGAAAACTCGAAATAGAAGTTCACGGGTAAATCCAATGACTCTTGTGGCTTGGATCTACGGCTCTACTCCTCCTGAGCTTAGAGTCGTAACTCCCCTGCTCCTCCATGAGATCTAACGACTCACAGGACTTCGCGAATTCTCCATAGAGAATTCCAAATGTCCGTTCTTTCCTTCTCAAGGGTGTCTACAACTTCTTACCAAAGTGTTTTTCCATGGTGCTTAATCACCAATGATCTGACTTGCAACGCTTTCTCACTGTTTCAGTGCACAAAATTCCAGTGCCTCCTTCAACAGTTTTGAAGGCTTATGCTTCCTGAGATTTCTCCAACTCTGAGTCTTGAAGAACACTCATGCATGCACTCCTTGCGGAAAACTCCTTAATTACGGAATTGGAACCTGTCAACTCTACGCACTCCTGCAGCAGTCGTCCTCCAATGGCTTCTCAAGTTCGCAAATCTAAGACTTTACTTGGACTACGCACTCCTTGCATGACTCCTGTGCATAAATGAACTTCTGTGGGGATGAGAACAAAAACTATCTTATCTGATCTTTGAGAGACAAACCTATGAACCCTTTGTCAACGCACTCCTTGTGGACAATTCAAATGCACTCCTTGCAGGAACTCTTGCTCAGATAGAGAAACAATTGAAACTCATTTCCCTTACTCTCTCTCTCAGATTTCAAACATTCAACAAGAAATCATTCATACATAGCATAAAATCAATTGCATGACAGAAATAGTAAAACATTCATGAGCATAACATTCAAATATGCATACACAGAGAATATTTGAACACCATGAGTCTGAATCAAAGTTTTCTTATATTAATTCAGAACTTTTGTACATGGAGTGCTTCTACAGATCTCTTTTCTTCTATTCTTCTATTCTTCTATTTTACAATACACAATGAGGGTGTCTATATTCTATTTCCCTCTCTCATTCTAAACTGTCTAATCTAGAATTGAATTCTATCTACTTGCATTAACTATCATAAATTCCTTCTACCTACTATGGACGAGAGAGGATTGCTCAAGGTCTGTTTACATTTTACACGTGTGCTCCTTCTTAATTATCTCATTGAATATTGGCGCATTAACTTCAAGATAATTTCAAAATTTGCGCTGGGTTCTTTTCCAGCTGTCGTTTATCCCTGCGTTGGCTCGCTTGAGATGCTCCTGCATAAGATCGCCTCTTGTTCCTTGTGTGAAAATATGTGCATGATCCAAGAGGACAAGGAGTGGACCCAAAACGGACTGATGGGTACCCTCACAAAATGGAAAAGGGACCATCATTAATTTCATATATCTGTGCATAGAACTTCACTTATAAAACATAGAAAATGACCATAACCAGTTATCGTCAAAATAGAACATGCATAGATTAATCAGACATGAAGCACATATTAGTAATCTCTGAACCCTATACAGATGACCAAATAAACGAAAGGAGTCGACTATGGAAGGGAAAACGATCAAACAAGAGCTACCATTTTAATTTCCAAAATTACACAGTTGGAATTTCCGATTTGGGGAAAAGATCACAGAGAATAATTATTAAATTTGTAAGAATTCATAGATGCACATAGGATGTGACCTGAGTATAATCAATAGATGGAGAATTAAAATCAAATAACATTACAAAAAGGTAAATTTTGCAAGTTTGATAATTATAGTAAAAACCCAATACATAAGCTAGAGCCTAACTATGCAAAATGTGTTCAAACCCTATGAATTTTTTCCACTTACAATCAACAAATGAGGCAGGGAATTGTTATATTCTTAGGTATGGATGTTAATAAACAAGGATACTCTCTCCTCTCTTAGTATGGAGTGGTAAACATAGAAAAACCATTTCATAAATGATTTAATTCATAATTGTGTCAGACAAGATATCAAGCAAAGGATGTTGTCGAGGTGGCTGTGCGACCAACCACAATTCTTCCTGCAGAGGAAATTGTTTTACAACCATAGGATACAAAAAAATGTTGTTTCAAATGAATAAAATCTTGTTAATACTTCCATATACATATACATAATGTTAATACAAGTTTTCCTACAGATTTTAACAACAGTCAAGTCTAAATAATATCAATCAACGTAGCAAGTGTTGGGATCTTTGGACGAAATCCAGAGTATAGGAATAACAGTGTTATAATGGTGAAATGAGAAAGAACAAGGTTTAATTTTTAAAACGATTCGGGCCACAACACGACGAGGAAAGAACTGTAACGACTATAGGCTTGAAGACTAACAATCAACCAAGAGGAAAACACAATAACCCTCAGAAAAAATAAAAAATATGAGGTATGTTATTTTGAGCTCTCAAATAATTACATTTTCTCCAAACAAAGAAAACATTTTGAAATACTTCTCACAAAGAAAATAAGCAAGAAAATCATTTACTCACCTTTGCACATAGAAAGCCTCAGGTATGCATTGCCTCTTTCCATCAGGCACAAGAGATGAACCTCACCAAACACATCGGTCGTATTACAATCCAAGGACAAACTTGTGTTACAAGACTAAAGGGGGAAAGAACGATGAACAAATGTTACCTCGAGGGCTTCTCTAGAGGATTAAAATAGGTTGGTACCCACCCTTACCACTTCCATGTGAATTCAAGGGAGGTGGCGAGCCTACGTTGCACATTTTCGCCTAAGTGTCAATTCTGGAAGGTACGGGAAATTCTTTACCATTAATGGACCAAGCTAGGACTAAATGCCTACAGGCTAGCATGGAGTAGGCTCAGAATCGACCTGTCATCCACCATAAAATGGTTTTTGAACCACTTAATTGTCAAGTCATGTTTTATCCTAACGTTAACCCTAGAACGATGAAACTATGTTAATAGTCAGGTAGGGTTACTAATCTTTTAGTATAGGTATATCATTCTCACCTCTTGTTTAAATATTTCGCTACATTATGCTAAAGTCATATGTTGTTATGGATAGTATATATGATAAACAATATATTATTATGGTCTCTATATGATAGTTTATATGATAAACAATATATTGGTATGGTATCTATATGATAGTCTATATGATAAACAATATAATGTTATGGATAGTCTATATGATAGTCTATAGTTTATATTCTATATTATTTATTGGAACTAGGATATTTTGTATAAGTGGATAATATATGATGGATGATAGTCTATTACGTGATCTAATGTTGATAACAGACCCTGACATAGACTTACTGGATTTTCTAAGGGATATTATGGTCATGGTTAGAAACTCTTTAATACAAATAAGTGTGTGATTCATAATCCAATAACGCCGCTATAATGAAATATAACAGTAAGAAACAAGTGGAGTTTAAATATCATTCATCCTTTAAGAGGGATAATGAAAAAGAAGTAAAACTTATATGCATACATTAAAGGAATAAGATATATATAATGGATTATCTCTGTGTCGCAAAACAATGTTGGAGATTCAAGGGAATTTAATGCCCCCTAACAAAAAATGTTTATTTAGTAAATTCGAGGTACATTGCATATGGTATGAAAGATGAAGGTTACAACACTTGGACCTGAGGGCAAGGGAAAAAATATTTTTAATTCTTTATCTTCTGTTGAAGAAAAACTAACAAATATGTTTACTGTTACAAACAAAAAAACGGTTCATCTATTGTGATAATCTAAGAATAGAATGAAGAAGAAATCAAACCTGAAGAGAATCCAAATCAAGGACTTCTAAAGAACCAGGGTATAACATTGAAGGAAGTTCAACCACCCAATTTTTGGAAACAATTAAGAACCTCATCGTGGAATTACAAGTGTTTAAAGCGGCTAACAAAAAGCTGAAAAGGGCACAATAAGACCAGTTAGAAATAAATGAAATGTTGCTGCGCAGTATAGTAACCAAGAGGATCCCAAAGAATAATGAAAAAGAGGAAGAAGTCAACAAAAGGTCCTCTAAAAACTATGGTCATGAAACAAAAAATGAGAATAGTTCTTTCGAAGACACACACATGATAGGAAACAAAACAACTACAAGAAGAAAAAGAAAACAAGTGGATCACCTAGAAGGTGAATTCAAGAAAATAAAATTGTCCACCTTTGATGGGGCATCAAGGACGGGTGAAGAGGTTGAATGATGGCTACTAGATATAAATAAATACTTCCATATTTACAACTACTCTAGTAATATGAAAGTGAGAATGGCCATTTACAACTTGAAGGGAAAAGCAAGTATCTGGTGGCAAGACTTGAAATTGGCTAAGGGATTGAAAGATAAACAAATGGAATGGTCATGTTTTAAAAAAATATTTCAAGAAGCAATATTTGTTATAAATCTATTACAAAAGAAAAACTAAGGAATTCTGCGAGCTAAGACTTGGACATATGACCATGGACGATCTGATAAATAAATTTCTAGAACTATTGATATTTGTACGATACATCAAGGAAGACAAAGTAAAGATACAATGATTCTTAAGATGTCTACCATAGTCATACAAAGACAAAATTGAATTAGATAATCCCAAGTATTTAAATGAAGTTTTTATAAAGGCTCGAGTGTGCCATGATCAGTACAAAAAGAGGCCTAAAATTCCCAAGGCATGGAAGGACAAGAAACATGATAGAATGAATCAACGAAAGAAAGGCTTCCAACAAACCCCTTTTTTTAATATAGAAAAAGGTTTCCAAAAGGACTATCATTCAAACACCCAGAGCACTCAAGCAAGAGGTAGACCAGCTAACCTAGGATTCAATAAAGTTGGGGATAGCCTCAGAGAACCATTGAAGTGTTGGGAGTGTGCAGAACCTCACTTGAGGAGAAATTGTCCACGCTTAATTTCCATGGAAATAACTTTAGTCCATAACCTGTAAGAAGCTTCGACAGTAGGAGATATGGGTAGAAGAGTGCACATAATTAATGCATCTCTGGATGACAGGCAAGCTAATTATCAATCCACTATCGTGGATGTTGAAGGTAAAATTCATGATAATCGCATTTCCATATTAATTGACCCAGGAGCTAGTCTTAGTTATGCTACCCTTGGTTTAGTTGAATTAAACAATCTCAATAAAGTAAAGCATGCTAAGTCTTGGTTAGTAAATTTAGCAACAGGGACCAAGAGAAAGGCAACAAATTTTATTCTTGAATGTGACCTCAACATAGATGGTCAAAGTATTAAGTTAGATATGAACATTTTACCTTTGGGATCTTACAATTTAATCATTGGAATGGACTGGTTAGAGAAACATAAAGTAATATTAAATTGTTACAAAAAAGTCACTTATTTACAAAGACAAAAACAACACAGTTAGGATGATACAAGGGATCAAAAGACCAATTTCAGTTATGCAGATATCAGCCATGCAGTTTAAGAAATGTATGAACAAAGGTTGCCAAGTTTATGCTATTTAGGTAACTACTATATTAGAAAAGGAAAACAAACCCAGTTTAGAAGACTTTGCAGTCCTACATGGGTTTAGAGATGTATTTGTGGAAAAAATAACATAAGTACCTCCAATAAGAGAGATAGATTTATCTATCGATCTACTGCCTGGATATGCCCCGATATCTAAGGAACCTTATAGAATGAGTCTACCCGAATTAATGGAACTGAAAATTCATCTACAAGAACTGCTAGATAAATAATATATCAGACCAAGTGTCTCACCTTGGGGAGCACCAGTTCTCTTTGTTAAAAATAAATATGGAACCTTGAGACCGTGCATTGACTATCGACAACTAAATAAGATGACGATCAAGAATAAGTATCCTTTACCCAGAATTAATGACATGTTTGAACAAGTTGGAGGAACAAGGATCTTCTCTAAGTTAGATTTAAGGTCTGGTTATCACCAAGTCAGAATAAAATATGAAGACATAAATGAAACAACATTTAGAACATGTTACATACACTATGATTTTGTCGTAATTATGTTCAGTATTACTAATGCACCAACAACCTTTATGTGTTTGATGAATAGTATATTCAATCAATATATTGATAAATTTGTGTTGGTGTTTATTGATGATATTTTAGTTTACTCAAAAACGAAATAAGAACATAAAGAACATCTTAAAATAGTATTTCAAACCTTAAGGAAACATAAGTTGTATGCGAAGTTTGATAAGTGAGACTTCTACCAAAAAAAAATACAGTACCTATGAAACGTGATATCTGAACATGGTATTGTGGTTGATCTAGAAAATATAAAAGCCATTATGGAATGGCCTATCCCTATGGATGTAGCAGATATAAAATCATTCATGGGAATTACCGGTTATTACCGAAGATTTATTGAAGTATTTTCTAAGATCGCGTATCCAATTACATCCCTAAATAAAAAGGGAATAAGATTTACTTGGTCACAAAAGTGTGAGGACAACTTTGATAAATTAAAAATACTGTTAACTACAACACCTATCCTAAGGGTAGTGGATCCTGATAAACATTTTACAGTTTGCGTGGATGCAATAAAAGAAGTCATGGGAGGTGTCCTAACACAAAATGGACACCTCATCTATTACGACTCACGTAAAATGAAAGAACATGAACGAAATTACATTACACATGATTTGGAATTAGCAGTCATAATTCATGCTATGAAAATGTGGCGACATTATTTAACAGGGAGATGTTTTCTGCTACTAACGGACAACAATGGTTTAAATTTTTTATTCAATCAACCAGATCTCAACTCAAGGAAAGCGAGATGGTTGGCCTTTTTAAGTGAAAATGATTTTGAAGTAAGACACATCAAAGGTAAAGAATTTTTTTTTGCAGATGCTCTAAGTCGGAGGATGTTATAACCCTAAAATGCACTACACAGGTTTACCTGGCTTTAGGCCAACTCATGCCTCTTCGTAGCCAAAGCCATGCTGAACAAAACCTTTAAAAATCACTTAAAACAAGCAATCCGCGCCCTACCCTCTCACTGGCCGCGGGGGACCGCTTGCTGACCTTCTACTACACGCGGGTATCTGCGGGCTAACCCACTACAGCTCGCGGGTACCTAACAAAGCAAAAAATCAGGAAAGTTTCCACCGGGACATGAGGCTTTTTGTCAGTTAACTGGAACTCTTCGCCATGCATGGCCGAGAGTTCGCCTAAAACCCTAGCTCCTTCTAGCCTATAAAAGGAGGGGTAG
>JZKD02S1536089.1:728533-746017 GCA_000966675.3 Picea glauca | reverse complement strand
CTGTACATAACAATCACTGTAGATAAATAGTGTAATAAGGAATAAACTTAGATGGTGTTCTTATAAATTTGATAACATGTAAAGAATAGGTAAAAGAATAACAATCTGAATATATTCTTTATATTATATATTAACACAGAAAGATAGTGATTAAGTAGACTACAAAATATCTTGCAAAAGTAACCATTGTATTCAATCGATCATAGTTAAAAATATTACAGTTCAAGTACCGGAAGAAAAAATCAAAATATTAAGATCAAACAATGGATGAGAATCACCTAAAAATAATTTAACAATTTTTGTATTGAAGCAGGAATCAATAGGGAGTTCACAGTTCCTTACAACCCTCAACAAAATGGGGTTGTTGAAAAGAAAAACAGAACTATCATTGAGGCAACCAAAGCAATGATACATGATCAAAGTCTACCTATGAATTTATGAGTAGAAGCATGTCTGAAAATATTTTATGTTCAAAATCGTAGTTCTCATCAGATCCTGAAGAAAATTACTCCAGAATAAGCATTCACCAAAGTGAATCCTGAGATCAGACACTTCAAAATATTTGGATGTATAGTGTACCTTGATGTACCCAAAGAAAATATATACATACTAGAACCTTAGGGAAGAAAGGGTACATTTTTAGGATATAGTGAGTCCTCAAAAGCATATCGAATCTACATCCCAGGTCAGAGACAAATTGAAGCAGAGATGTTACTTTTGATCAATAATTTGCCTTCCAAAAATCCAAAGAAGTTCAAATGGAAATTCATATTGAAATAATACCTCCTCCTCCTTCAATAGTTTAGAGGGAGACAAATATTATTCCATATGAGCCAACAACTCCAGTTGACCCATATGCTCCAACAAACTCAGTTTCCCCAAGAAATATACACAGAGACATCAAAGTTGGACATAAAATACTTTCTTGGGATCGACAAACTTTAGAAGAAGAAGAAAGGCATAAAGCCCCACAAGGAGAAACCAGAGAAAGCAAGAGACCTAAGAGATTCTAAAGCTACCTTTCAGCCATGATGCACATTATTGATTCAGAGCCAAGTTGTCATGGATAAGCCTCAGGTGAACAAGTATGGAAAGATTCCATGACTGAAGAATATTAATCTATACTAAAAAATCATGTATGGGATGTTGTTCCAAGACCAGAGGGAAAGTCTGTAGTGACTTCCAAATGGATTTACAAAATCAAACATACTGTTGACAGAAGCATTGAAAAATACAAAGAAATATTTGTGGCTAGAGGGTTTTCACAAATAGAGGGATTCGACTATGACGATACTTTTGCACCAATAGCCAGATATACCTCCATCCGATCTATCATTGCACTAGTTTCTTCCATGGGTTGGAATCTACATCGAATGGATGTAAAGACAACTTTTCTCAATGGTGAAATTGAGGAAGAATTGTATATTGAGCAACCAGAAGTTTTCGTTATACACAACTAAAAATATCATGTATATAGGTTGAAAAAATCCATATATGGTCTAAAACAAGCACCACGTGATTGGTATGAGAAAATGGATGGATTTATGATGAGTTTGGGCTTCAAAAAATGTGCAGCCAACCCAAAATTATATTATCACATTGATGGAAATGAGTGTCTGATTTTGGTCTTATATGTGGATGATATTTTCATCATCGGTTCAGAGAGACTCATTCCTGAATGCAAACAGGCATTAACTGCTAAATTTGAAATGAAGGATTTGGGCCTAATGCATTATTTCTTGGGACTAGAAGTATGGTAGAGATCAGATGAGATTTTCCTAAGTCAAGGAAAATATACTATGGAGATACTGAAAAGGTTCAAAATGACAGATTGTAAATCCATGCCTACTCCAATGGTAATGGATTTAAAGAAGATGAGTGACACTGATTCATGAGACGTCGATCCACATTTACATTGACATCTTATTGGATATTTGATGTATATGGTTAACACCATACCAGAAATTTGCTATATAGTGAATGTGCTTAGCCAATTTATGATTCAACCAAAACATACACACTGGATAGATAAAAAAATTTTATTGATATACTTACAAGGTACAATTGGTTATGGCCTGGGATATGCAGCTAATGTGGACCTAAGTTTGGAAGGATATGCTGATGCATATTGGGCAGGAAGTGTAGTAGACAGAAAAATCATCTCAGGTTGTTTCTTCAACTTAGGATCAGCCATGGTTTCCTGGTGTAGCAGAAAATAAAGCTCTATAGCTTTACTTACAACAGAGGTAGAGTACATTGCACTAAGTATGGAAGTTTGTGAAGCAGTATGTCTTCACAAACTCTTGACAGACTTGTTCGATCATGATATGGATCCGAATACTATTCATTGTGACAACTACAGTTGTGTAAATCTCTCTGAGAACCTCGTGTTTCATGAAAAATCAAAACACATTGAAATCAAGTATCACTATATCAGAGACATAGTGCATAGAAAGATAGTACATGTGCAATATCTTTCTACCCATGAAAAAATTACAGATATATCCACCAAACCACTTTCCAAGACAAAGTTCGAGTATTTCCATGAGAGACTTGGCCTGGTGGAAAATGCCTCCCTAGCTGAGAGGGAGTGTTGATGATTGCAGCTATGGGAGACATTCTCCATCTTAAAAACCTGTGAGGTGTTGATCATTGCAACTATGTAAGTATTTCTCTCAGCTTACAAACGTGAGAGAAAGCCCCTAAGAAGGGTATGTGGTTCCTGGCTAAGACAGAGCTAGGAATGTAGATATGACCTCCTCCATTCAAAGAGTTGAGAGGAAATCCATATGATTATCTAGTGGGAAAGGTGATCTGTTGAGTTGGACGTGCCTGTGGTTGAGCACAAGGTGAACATGTGAAATCCCAAAGTGTTGGGTGCATCGTCATGTGAAAAAAAATGAATATAATGTATTATCCTCCTATGAAGCAAGAATAGTTGATGAGAAGACTCCATATGGTTCTTGAAATGTACCTCAAAAATCACCCCAAAAAAATAAATTTATTTGTACATTTATCCTCGAAAAGTTTCGAGATCTCAAGCAGGTAATCTTTCCGTTAGAAGGCTTGAGTTTGAGGGTTTGTTAGAGTCCTTACTGTCGTCGACTGTCCTTTCCATTCAACTTAAGTTTTCTAATCAACGATATAATGAGTATTTACTCATCACTTCAATGTTTAATTAAGATCCTCAAATTTATAATTACTCTCTTATATGCTAGTACCTATAACACTACCATAGTCTTAACAATACAAGCAACTTTGGGGTTTTTATGATCCAACCCTACATAGAAAAATTACCCTATGTTTGCGATACAATCGACTTGTAATACGGTCTGTTACTTCCATACCTCTATCCAGGATGAAGACTCTCCAACATTCTTTTACCAGTCCATTCATTACATTATTAGATTTGTTCCCATACAAATAAGTTTCTTCTAGGTTCCAATAGTTTTTCAAACATAACAGAGGTCAATCGGGTTTCGGCAATTATAAATGCCGAACAAAAAGTGAAACAAAGGGGCCATGTCGTTTGCCAAAAATGCGAAAAATGCGGGAAGATTGTGGACTCTGTACTTCGGGGTTTTAAGGTTCGGGATTTCATGTTTGGAAGTGTCAAACATTAACACACCACAACCTCTGAAAGGTGAAAAAGGAAAGTGGAACCTTCCCATCGGGGTTTCTGGGTTCGGGACTTCGTGAGTTCAAGTACCCAAACAACAACATATACAAACTTTCGAAATTACGAAAGGTGGCCAGCGTATCAGGATTTCAGGGTTTGGGATCCACACACCATAACTCTCGAAATTGCGAAAAAGGTAAGTGTGACCAACACTTCAGAGTTTTTGGGGTTTGGGACTTCATGTGTTCAAGTGCCCCAACATCTCATGTAACAAACCTATGAAATGCGAAAAGAGAGAAGGTCGGGCTAGTGCTTCGAGGTTTTGGGGTTCGGAGCTTCGTGAGTTCAAGTGTCCCAAACATCAACATAAACAAACTTCCGAAAAGTGAAAAGTAAAAGGTGAGACCTGCATTTCAGGATTTTGGGGTTCAGGGTTTCGCAGTTTTCATAGCCAAACATCCAACATAGTAAAATTCCCGAAATTGCGAAAGAGAAAGGAACGTGGAACTAAAATTTTAGGATTTCGGGATTCGGGGTTTCGGGATTTCAAATGCCAAACAACAAAACCCAACAATTCCCAAATTTCGAAAGGTGAAAGGGTTTGGAACCAACACTTTGGGATTTTCGGGATTCAGGGCTTCGGGGTTTCAAATGTCAAACATCAACACACTACAATTCCTGAATTCCGAAAGGTGAAAGAGTGTGAGACCAACACTTCGGGATTTCAGGATTCGGGGTTTCGGGGTTTCAAATGCCAAACAACAGGACAAAACAATTCCTGAATTCTGAAAGGTGAAAGGGTTTGGAACCAACACTTCGGGATTTCGGGATTCAGGGTTTTGGGGTTTCAAATGCCAAACATCCAACATAAACAAACTTTCAACAAAAATGCAAAAGGAGAGAAGGTGGGACCCACATTTCGGGGTTTCAGGGTTCGAAACTTCGTGAGTTTAAGTGCCCCAAACCTCTTATGTAACCAACTTCCAAAATGAGAAAAGTGGAAGCTTCAGGGTTTCGAGGTTCAGAACTTCGTGAGTTCAAAATCCATACATCAATATACACAAATCTCTGAAAGGTGAAAAGGAAGTTGGAATAAGTGTTCCTGTTGAAAAAGAGTTCAGGTAATAATTCAATCAAAATGCAAACGAAGAGAGTACTATGCTTCTACTACAACTCTTCACACTAATTTCCATCACTCCCTGACCTTTATCCTTTGCGGGTACTCTTGATTTTCGTTTTCTGGGAGACTAAAGGTGTAGAAGGATACAATATACCTTTACCTCACAAAATTCTGAAAGCCGAAGGACTTAGGAATTTTACATGCACATAAGGGCAGAAAGGATAAAATTTTCTGTATAAGGTAAATTCTATAATATCCACTTAGAGCCTCTTTTAATCAATGCATTAAATTTCAACAATACTAGATCTATGGATCTATGTAAATACGTGGTTAAGAATATCATTCCATCAGAGATTGGTCATTAATAATGATGTTATGAGGGATCTGAGTTTGGTTTCTTGAGGGTTTATCTACAAAGAGGATCTGCCTCATTTTCGTTAATATCCTCTTTTCCATAGAAATATAATTACAGAGGTTCTTCACATATATTCTCCATAACAAACAAAAATGGAAAAATGTTACAGTTCCAATTTAATCAATACAATGTATCAAAAAAATCATTCAGACAGAGAGTGGACATCATTCCAGTTCATATTTAATAAGACATCAAAATAAAAACATAATCATTCATAATAGAGAGGGGTAGATCAACATATATGAATCCAATCCGCGGGAAGACAAAGGGAACAACCACGTTCCTCCCAACCGTAGAACAGGGAAACCAAAGTCACTTGTCCGATTCACCCCCTAGCCTGACCATGAATCCATGAGGGCGAACTTGGAAACTCCTCCTCAACAATGTCATTCAATTCCAACAGTTCTCCTCTTCCCTCACACTTACTCAACAGTGTTCATAACAACAAGACAATTCTATTTCAGCAGGCTCCTCTTGCCTCACACTCAATCCACAGTGTTCATAACAACAAGATAGCTAGGGAATCCTTTCCCAACATACTTGGCAGCATCCTTGTCTCCTCGCATATGCTATTTATCCATTTTTTTTTCCCAGGTCTTTTCCCTCCTTTGGTGATTTTTGCAGCTTTCTTAATCCCTGATTTTCAGGGGCTTCCAGTGGCCAAATATCTGATTTTCCACTTGTAATCATCATGCTAGAGGCAGGTCCAACTTGTTCTTCACTCATGGATTCATGGTCAACTGATTTTTAACATGGTTGTTCCATTTGTCCTCATGCAGTTAATATAAATATTATGTTGTGATACAAGTGTCCTATTCAAATAGTTAGTTGAGTCCAAATAGATCTCCACCCAACAGTCACAATAATTAAATACAATTTTTTAATTTGAAATTCAGAATTTCCATAAATGGAAAAACTTTTCCAGATTCGAATTTGCCAAAAACGGAAATAAATTTCCAGCACACAAAAATAAAAAATATTTTATTTTTGGAGGATGTCACATCCTTTCCCCCTTTAGTAAAACACTGTCCTCACTGTTCGTTCCTTTTATGGAACAAGATTGGATGAGATTTATGCAAATCTCCCTCCAATTCCCAAGTGGCCTCCTCATGACTAAAGTGCTTCCATTGAACCTTTACCTAAGTGACGACTCTGTTCCAAAGTGTTATTTCTCTCCGGTCCAGAATGCGCAGAGGTTCCACCTGGAACTCACCCTCAGTTTTCTCCTGCACCAAGTTCCAATCAATCATATGAGTAGGGTCATGAATATACTTTTTCAACAAAGAAACATGAAATACATTATGAATTCTTAGATTAGCTAGAAGTGCAAGTTGATATGCTACGGGTCCAATTCGAGCTAGTATCTCAAAGGGCCCACAAAACCTGGGTGCCATCTTGGCATAGTTCCCTAACTTCAGCGAGATTTTTTGGGCTTTGACCTTCAAGTAAACATGGTCTCCCACTTGAAATTCCAAATGTCTTATTTTCTGATCTACATAGCTCTTCTGTCTGTCCTATTCTTCTTTCAAGTTCTGTTGTACCTTTCTTACCATGTTCTCCATTTCTTGGAGCATATCTGGTCCAACCATGATTCTGTCAGTCGGGTTATCCCAGCTAATTGGAGCTGTACACTTTCTGTTGTACAGTATTTCAAAAGGGCTCAACTTAGCCAAAGTTTGGTACCCATTGTTATATGCAAATTCTACCAAGTGTAGGTAGTCTTCCTACTTGTTCAGTTTTGTTATTACATACATGAGGAGAATATACTCTATGATTCGGTTTGTCCTTTCGGTCTAACCATCCGTTTGTGGATGATAAGTCGTACTGAAATTCAAATTTGTATTTATCCTTGCAAACAATTCCTTCCAAAAAGCGAATGTGAATTTTACGTCTCTATCTGAAATCACCATTTTAGGAATACCATGCAGTCTAAAAAATTCTTTCATGAATATTTCATCAATATTAATGGCTTTAAAAGTAGACTTTACAGAAATAAAGTTTGCGGACTTACTGAGTTTATCGATTACAACCATGATTGAATCATTTTTTTTCTGAGTTTTAGGCAAACCTATTATAAAGTCCAGTGATATGGTCTCCCATTTCCATTCTGGTATTGGTCATGGTTGTAATAGGCCAGCTGGATGTTGGTGTTCAACCTTAACCTACTGACAATATTAGCACTTAGCCAAGTACTTTGTTGTTTCTCCCTTCATGTTAGGCCAGTAAAATATTTTTCTGAGTGTTGTTATTGTTTTCTGGTAGCCTGGATGGCCACAATACGGTTTCTTATGTACTTCATCTAAAATAGTTAATTTTAGTTCTGCTGAATCTGGTATGTACAATCTGTTTTTAAATCTTAATAGTCCCTTATTTTCGATACTTATATCTGGTTTATCTGAGTTTTGTGATACTATTTTGAAATTCTACCATTATCTTGGTGTAATTTCCATCGTTGATACCTGTCGTCCTTATTCTTTGTTCCAGATCACTTTCTGCCATGCTGATGTTTATCTCAAATAGCCCATGGATTATGTGGCTGAAAGAATCTGCTACTTTATTTTCCTTACCCTTGATATGTCTGACCTCGAAGTCAAATTTTCTGAGGAAGGCCAGCCACCTTGCTTGTCTTGCATTAAGGTCTGGTTGGTTAAATAGATATTTCACTCCGCTATTATCCATCAATAGTAATAATTTTATACCTATTATATAGTGTTGCCACATTTTTAAGGCATGTATTACTGTTTCCAATTCTAAGTCATGAGTGACATGATTTCTCTCATGTTCCTTTAATTACTGGGACTCGTAACAGATCAAGTTCCCTTCCTGAGTTAGAACACCACCTAGTCCCTCTTTAATTGCATCATCGCAGACTGTGAAGTCTTTATCTGACTCTACTACCTTCAAGATGGGCGTCGATGTCAATAATTCTTTTAGCTTGTTAAATCTGTCTTGACACTTTTGCAACCAGTTAAACTTGGTCCCTTTCTTTTGTAATGACGTGATAGGGTAGGCTATGTTGGAGAACCCTTCTATAAATCTATGATAATATCTGATGATTCCCATGAATTACCAAATATCTACCACATCCTTAGGTATTGTCCATTCCATAATGGCCTTTATCTTTTCCGGGTCTACGACAATACCTTCCGAGGAAATGACATGTCCCAAATATTGTATTTCTTTTTTATAAAAGTCACATTTGTCGAACTTTGCATATAGCTTATGTTTCCTTAGTATTTGTAGAACTATTCGTAAGTGTTCATCATGTTCCTCCTTCGTTTTAGAATAGACCAGAATATCGTCAATAAATACTACTACGAATTTGTCTAAGTACTAGCTAAAAATGTTGTTCATTAAGCACATAAATGTGGCTGGTGTATTAGTGAGCTCGAAAGGTATGAATACAAACTCGTAGTGTCCGTATCTTGTTCAAAAATATGTTTTTTTTATGTCCTGGTCCTTTATCCTAACTTGATGATAACCGGATCGTAAATCCAATTTTGACAAGATCTTGTCCCCACAAACTTGATCGAACAGTTCATTTATCCTGGGTAAGGGGTATTTGTTCTTAATGGTCACTTTCTTCAGTTTTCTATAATCAATACATAGTCTTAGAGTACCGTCTTTCTTTTTCACAAAGAGGATTGGTGCCCCCCATGGCGAGACACTTGGTCCGATATACTCTTTGTCCAATAATTCATGTAATTGTATTTTTAATTCTGTCAGTTTTGGTAGACTCGTTCGGTAGGGTGCTTTTGAGATGGGGCCTGATCTGGGTAGTAAGTCTATGGAGAAATCTATTTCTCTCCTAGGAGGTAATTCTGGTATCTTCTCAACAAACATGTCACTAAATTCACGTAGGAAAACAAGGTCTTCTAACTTGGACTTATCTTCTTTATCTAATAGATTTGTCACTTGGATGGCGTAAACATGACATCCCTTTCTAATACATTTCTTGAGTTGGATCGCTGAAACTTGTCTAACTGATACAGGTTTTGGTATGCCTTGGGTTGTTCTAACAGTGCCAAAATTATCTTTATAGCTAAGTATCTTTGTATAACAATCTATTTCTTCTTTGTGTTGTTCCAACCAATCCATCCCAATAATCATATCATAACACCCTAGTGGTAGGATGTTCAGATTGGTCCTTATCTTTTGACCATCTAAGTTGAACTCAAGGTCAGAAATAAAGTTAACTACCTTTCGTTTAGCACCTGTTGCTAGTTGTACAAGCCAAGATATTTTGTTCTTTTGTTTATTAAGTTTATTCAACTCTACTACATCGGGAGTAATATAACTTAACGTAGCTCCAGGGTCAATTAAAATAGAAATTCGACTGTCATGGATTTTAGCTTCGATTTCTACCACCGAGGACTGGTGGTCATCTTGTTGACCATATATGGCTGCATTTATCTGATGCAGACTTATGTCCATGTCACCCACTGTGGAGGCTTCCTGCAAATTGTGGACAGTAGTGTTGTTCGCTGCAATTAATCGTGGATAGTTCCTCCTTAGATGAGGCTCTCCACACTCCCAACACTTTAATGGCTCATGGTATTTGTCCCCAAACGTATTTGTTCCCAGGCTTACCGGTTTACTGCTACCTTGCGTATTCAGATGATTGGAGTGAAAATCCTTCCTTGGGAAACTTTTTGGTGCATTCCGATAAGGAGCTGGCTGGTATCCCTTCTTCCGCTGGTTTATTCCATCTTTCTTCTTATCCTTCCAGATCTTGGGAAACTCTACCCACTGTTTATACTGGTCATAACACATTCATGCTTTCCTGAATGCCTCACTCAAGGATTTGGGGTTGTCAAACTCAATTATGTCCCTGTTGGACTGTGGTAAATAGCTTAAGAATCATTGGATTTTTACCTTATCCTCCCGGATGTATGGTACGAACCTTAGTAGTTCCAGAAATTTATTTATAAGGTCTTCCATCATCATTCATCCGAGTCGTAACTCATAGAATTCTTTTTTCTTCCATTCATAATAGCTTTCAGAAAGTTATTGTTTCTTAAATTACTTCGTAAAGTCAGACCATTCCAATTGTTTCTCCTTTAAGCCCTTGGCCAATTTTAGGTCCTGCCACCAAATGCTAGCCTTCCCCTTCAGATTGTAGATGGCCATTCTGACCTTCATGCTGCTGGAGTAGTTGTAGATTTGGAAGTATTTTTTTATTTCCAACAACCATGCCTCGACTTCTTCTCCTATCCTAGATTCTCCATCAAAAGTAGCTAGTCTAATCTTTTTAAATTCTCCTTCAATGTGGTCTGTTTGTTTTCTTTTTCTGTCCAGTATGATTTTGTCTTCAGCTGAAGGTGTCCCTTCAGACGAACTGTCTCCTTTTTCTGTTTTCGCACCAAAATTCATGGAGGCCCTTTTGCTGACCTCTTCCTCATGGTTATCATATTTTGGAATTTTCTTGGTTACTATACTATGCCGCAAGACTTCATTTATCTCTTGTTGTTCCTACTGTAACTATAATTTACCTCAAAAATCACCCAAAAATAATAATTTATTTGTACATTTATCCTTGAAAAGTTTCGAGATCTCAAGCAAGTAAGATTTATGTTAGAAGGCTTGAGTCTGAGGGTTTGTTAGAGTCCTTACTGTCATCGAATTTCCTTTCCATTCAACTTAAGTTTTCTAATCGACGTTATAATGAGTATTTACTCATCACTTCAATGTTTAATTAAGATCCTGAAATTTATAAATACTCTCTTATCCGCTAGTACGTATAACACTACCACAATCTTAACAATACAAACAACTTTGGGGTTTTTATGACCAAAACCCTACATAGAAAAATTACCCTATGTTTTCAATACAATCGACTTGTAATACAGGCTGTTACATCCATACCTCTATCTGGGATGAAGACTCTCCAACGTTCTTTTACCAGTCCATTCATTACATTATTAGAGTTGTTCCTTAACAATAAGTTTCTTCTAGGTTCCTACAGTTTTCCAAACATAACAGAGGTCAATCGGGTTTCGGCGATTATAAATGACGAACACAAAATGAAACAAAGGTGCCACGCCTTTTTCCAAAAATGCAAAAATGCGGGAAGACTGTGGACTCCTTACTTTGGGGCTTCGGGGTTCGGGATTTCATGTTTGCAAGTGTCAAACATTAACACACCACAACCTCCGAAAGGTGAAAAAGCAAAGTGGAATCCACCCATCGAGGTTTTAGGGTTCGAGACTTCGTGAGTTCAAGTACCCAAACAACAACATATACAAACTTTCGAAATTGCGAAAGGTGGCCAGCGTATCGAGATTTCAGGGTTCGGGATCCACAGACCACAACTCCTGAAATCACAAGAAAGGTAAGTGGGACAAACACTTCGGAGTTTTCGGGGTTCGGGAATTCACGTGTTCAAGTGCCCCAACATCTCATGTAACAAACCTCTGAAATGCGAAAAGAGAGAAGGTCGGGCTAGTTCTTCTAGGTTTCAGGGTTCGGAGCTTCGTGAGTTCAAGTGCCCCAAACATCAACATAAACAAACTTCCGAAAAGCGAAAAAGTTAAAGGTGAGACCCGCATTTCAGGATTTCGGTGTTTGGTGTTTTGCGGTTTTCATAGCAAAACATCCAACATACAACAATTCCCAAAATTGCGAAAGAGAAAAGAACATGGAACTAACATTTTGGGATTTCAGGATTTCAAATGCCAAACAACAACACCCAACAATTCCCGAATTCCAAAAGGTGAAAGTGTTTGGAACCAACACTTTGGGATTTTTGGGATTCGGGGTTTCAGGGTTTCAAATGTCAAACAACAACACACTACAATTCCCGAATTTCGAAAGGTTAAAGGGTGTGAGACCAACACTTCAGGATTTTGGGATTCAGGGTTTCAAATGCCAAACAACAACACACAACAATTCCCGAATTCTGAAAGGTGAAAGGGTTTGGAACCAACACTTCGGGATTTCAGGATTCAGGGTTTCGGGGTCTCAAATGCCAAACATCCAACATAAACAAAATTCCAACAAAAATGTGAAAGGAGAGAAGGTGGGACCCACATTTCAGGGTTTCGGGGTTCAGAACTTTGTGAGTTCAAGTGCCCCAAACCTTTTATGTAACCAACTTCTGAAATGAGAAAAGTGGAAACTTCAGGGTTTCAGGGTTCGGAACTTCATGAGTTCAGAATCCATACATCAATATACACAAACCTCCGAAAGGCAAAAAGGAAGTTGGACTAAGTGTTCCTGTTGAAAAATAATTCAGGTAAAAATTCAATCAAAATGCAAAGGAAGAGAGTACTATGCTTCTACTATAACTCTTCACACTAATTTTCATCACTCCCTGACCTTTATCCTTTGTGGGTACTCTTGATTTTCGTTTTCTGGGATATTGAAGGTGTAGAAGGATACGATATACCTTTACCTCATAGAATTCTGAAAGCCTAAGGACTTAGGAATTTTACACGCACAAAAGGGCACAAAGGATAAAATTTTATGTATAAGGTAAATTCTATAATATCCACTTAGAGCCTCTTCTAATCAATGCACTAAATTTCAAAAGAACTAGATCTGTGCATCTATGTAAATACATGGTTAAGAATATCATTCCATCAAAGATTGGTCATTTAATAATAATAATGAAGGTCCTCGTTTACTTATCATATCTACAGAGAGGGTCTGCCTCATTGTCGTTAATCTCCTCTTTTCCATAGAAATATAATTACAGATGTTCTTCACATATATTTCCCATAACAAACAAAAATGGAAAAATGTTACAGTTCCAATTTAATCAAACAAATGCATCATAAAAATCATTCAGACAGAGACTGGACACCATTCCAGTGCATATTTAATAAGACATCGAAATAAAAACATAGTCATTCATAATAGAGAGGGGTAGATCAACATATCTTAATCCAATCCACGGGAAGACAAAGAGAACAACCACGTTCCTCCCAACCTTAGAACATAGCAGCCAAAGTCACTTGCCTGATTCACCCCCTAGCCTGACCATGAATCCATGAGGGAGAACTTGGAAACTCCTCCTCAGTAATGTCCTTCAATTCCAACAGTTCTCCTCTTGCCTCATACTTACTCAACAGTGTTCATAACAACAAGACAATTATGTTTTAGCAAGATCCTCTTGCTTCACACTCAATCCACAGTGTTCATAACAGCAAGAGAGCTCAGAAATCCTTTCCCACCATACTTGGCAGCGTCTTGTCTCCTCGCATATGCTATTTATCCATTTTTTTTGCCCAGGTCTTTTCCCTCCTTTAGGTATTTTCGCAGCTTTCTTAATCCATGATTTTCAGGGGATTCCAGTGGCCAAATCTCTTATTTTCCACTTGTAATCATCATCCCATAGGCAGTTCCAACTTGTTCCCCACTCATGGAGTCATGGTAAGCTGATTTCTAACATGGTTGTTCTATTTGTCCTCCTGCAGTTAATATAAATATTCTTTTTGTAACAACCCTCATAACTAAGGACATCTACTCAGTCAACCGGTGCAATTTTTTTTTTTTTTTNTTGTTAAAGTGTGTGCGCGTGTAGGGAAACAACCCCCTCGACTCTACGTCAACACTCGAACCAACAAGACGCGAGTAAGACGAACACAATCAAGACAACCCGACATGTCACTATGACAACAAAAATAACGCCCCTGGACATGAGGCGTGCAACTAGCAGCTGTAAGCAGAAGAAGACACCAGGGGTTAGGCACAGTACTGTTGCAGAATGAAAGAATCCAACAGTAGAGTCGCAGTAGTGGAACTGTGCCTTTAAACAACCCGAGACTACTGATACAACTCAAAGAGTGTCGCAAGAGTGGAACTGTGCCTTTGACAGCCCGAGACTCTTGATACGGCACTGGATTCCATTCCCCGGATTACACACAGACATAAATGTTAGGGCTACTGAAGGGACTAATTCCCGCCCGACACAAGCATATCATGCAAAGAAGGAAGACCAAGCACTACAAAAATCCAGGGCACCACGACCCCGACGGAAGACGTGAGTTATAAGGACTCCGACATCGACCGACCACTAGAGAGGCTTATTGACTTCAATTACAACATTTTACTCCATTGGACTTCTATTAGAGGACGGGTTCCCACTCGGCCTTAAAAATGTACCAAAAGCTAACTGCAATCCCCGCTTAAAGAATCGTGAGAACTTACCGTACTAATTTCAAGGGCATTACATGATATGTTTATCAATAATCATTACAATAACATACTAGTCATGTTCTACATTACAATTACCTCACTTACCTTGCAATAAGATAACATCCACATGACCCCTTATAAGGTAGTATCCATAATAACCCATCTCGGCATCACCATTACACTTTATAAGATATCAATTACAAGAACATTCCCATAATCCTTCCCATATCATCCCTATACATTAAATTTCCATCACATTTTATACTACCCAACTAAGTAAGGATAACCCCTTGCACCTTACAAATGATCTACAATAATTACCTTATCTACTTCATAAAATGATTATCATCGGTACTCAACCATACCCCTAACCTTATCAATACCATAAGCCTATATTAAACAATCCTTCACATTGATATTCATCATTAATAACGATCACCATACATGACATCTTACGTGTTAGTATCAATAGTAACCGTCAACATTTAAGCTACAATCACATGACCCAAGGTTATATTTATTCTTGATACAATTATGTAGTGAATCGTTCCGCCCATGTAAATGGAAGGCAATTAATAGTCATAAATTAAATCACCCAAATCAAATCACAACATCAATTTCTATACTACAACAACACTTCTATTAAACAACAGAATTTTTTTTCTATTACTCTAACTTTGTTTTATGTTAATATTTAACTAATTAACAATAGCCTTTCTAACAAGAATTTACTTTTCTCTCACAATAACTCTTATATTATATGAATGCTCAACTAGCTAACAATAACCTTCCTATTGAGTGACAGGAATTTACTCTTCTCTTACCGTAATCTTTTTAGTTCTTTGATATGCAACTTAATAACATTCCTATTAATAATAAAAATTACTTTTCCATGACAGTAACTTTTATATCATATTAATATCCAACTAAGAACAAGGTCCTACCTTTACGTTGCCAATACTTTTGTATTCAAATAGCAATCAATGGAACTAACCAGGACTACAGTTTATCATCATCGTTACCTTTACATTGATTAACTAATTCAATTAAAATACTCAGATTGTCTCTTTTCGTTACCTTTACACTGGTTACCAATACGAGTGAGCAACCAGATTATCCTTATAGTTACCCTTGCATTGATTACCACAACAGTTAAATAACCAGATCGGAGATTGGCCAATCATTTCTCTTATGTTAAGTAGCCGTAGAATCACAATTAACATTCAATGAGAACCAACGCTGATTTTACCCTTACGCATTCCATTTCATTATATAAACGCTCCAGGATTTATGAGCAGAGGGTGAAATAATTATACCCGTCGAAACATCACCGATGAGATTGGCAGGGGCAACTTAAAGGAGCAGCTCGGGTTTATATGCAGTCGACAGAATTAAAATACTATAAAGAGGAAACGAAGCTATCATCGTTGGCCATGTTGTAACCACAACTGGCGACCACCCGCCATTATTTAAAACAAACACAGGCACGAGAAGGATCTGGTAATAAATCGACATGTTGGAAGAATACGCCAGAACTTCGCAATGATCGAACTATTGCTACCTAACCCTTCCACGAGAGGCAATGCAGAGTGAAATAATCAGGTCAATAATAGACTGACGCGTGATGAACACCCAAGGGAGAAGTCAGGTCCTGCGCAGGCGGGTTGAATGGAAGATGGTTGAAAATCGCACCCGCCAAACTTTGCCGTAGGAATGAAGGATGAGGTTTACAGTGGACGCCCGCAGGTGGAGACGTAAATGCATTAACCCAGGCGCAGGGGGCACAACAACCCAGGGTTGGATTGGCACGCCTCTCACCAGAATTATTCCATTGTTGCACTCATGTCCAATTTTCAGTGTTAGGAAAAAGTGAATCGCAGCTCTCAGGATTTCGAGGTGTGCAGGCACCCTTCGAAGCGCATTCAAGTTCAGCTCAACTCTAAGAAAATTTAAGTATTTTGGAAGACCTCTGTGCATATTTCCATGTGGTTTGATAGGAGCCTCTTCACTTTCTTAGAGAATCTTTTCTCGATTAAAACAATATTGAAGGATTTCAGGGTTCGCTTCGTCTCTATGGAATTATTTTTTTAAGAGTTGGGTAGTAACCTTCGCTGGAATACTCTGCAGGAAATTATCCTTATGGTACAATGAGGATGGAGTTACATTGAACCACGGAAGGGAGTATAAGGTGAAGAATATCACGACTTCAGAAGCAGCAGGAGCTTGGAGGAGATTTAATCTTCTACGATGTTCTAGTAGTATGCAACAATCCAGGAATAACGATAATGCACTCGTGGCTTTAAGCGACTAACAAAATCGGGGGCGTAAAGGGAGGCTTAGTGATTGATGGTTGTGAATGACTTGTTCCTGGCATGTCTTCTGAGAGAACATGAAGTAATGGTGTTTAAGAGCTAAAATTCGCAGTTTTTGGCAATTTACTCTGCAAGGATTGTATAGGCTGCCCGTTGATACTGGTAGATCGACTGGTATGCTGTGTAATCAGTCTTGAAGAAGTTCATTTCTTGGAAATGATCCAAGGGTTATACCAGGGATCTCTCACAGAGGGCTGCGTTGACACTCTCCAGGCAAGGGAAAGCAGAATGCCCACAGTCACATATGAAAGAAAAACAAACGCCCCAGCCACTACCCGTCTCTGTCAATGTACATCAGTACCATTGGGTATAACCACAATCATAAAAGATAGTGCCATGGAATCACAGATTGCAACAAGGGTTCCGCTAGGAACGAGTCTACGCTGGGTCAACACCCCAACGCTCTATAGGCAAAAAATTCATAGGGTTAATCACAGGCAGTAAGGGAATTACGCACGCCCCAGGAATGTGCCCAAGATAAAAGAGAAAACCCCACTGGAAGACAACAAAAACGAAATAGTTGAACCATAAACAACCAAAACGAATAGCCACAACCCCCAACCATTTACCCAACCCCCAAAACTGAACTAATTATAAAAACGAGAATCTTCAGAGTTTAAGGGACGAGGGTAAAACAATTTACATTCATACCATCATAATCTCAGCAGTAACTCACCATGCAATCTACTCTACTCGGTTCAGGAACATACCTTTTCCTTATTTGCTTGCCGCGACAATTCCGGTGCTCCTGCCGCTCCTGCTCCTGCTTGCCGACCACAATGAACTCACCGGTACCTCCCAGCCAAACGCTAGGGGTACT
>JZKD02S1536089.1:678372-703391 GCA_000966675.3 Picea glauca | reverse complement strand
GTGAGTCAAGTCGGCAAGCTATCATCAGCCTGCATCACCAATAATCATGTCAGAAATGTCGTCATCAAATCATCAAATCAAATGAAACATCATAATAAACATATCAACCCAAAAGTACACTCCTTGACTCAGTCCGGAGTCCAAGGGGGTTCTACCGATGCCTTTGCATCCTCAAGGTCAAAACCCTGCACACTCAATAAAACTGAGTCAATATCACCCGTCCACATCAAATAGTAACACATCATGTCATCTGTCAATCACATCATAATCAAATATATAAGGTCTAACATCAAAAAGGGTCCAGATCACTTGCAAGCAAGTGTCCTCAAATCATAAGTGTTCTCAGTGCGCCAGAGAGAGATGTTACACTTTTCTGATACAAGTGGCATAGTTAAATAGTTAGTTGAGTCCAAACATATCTCCACCCAATAGTCATAATAATTAAATACAATTATTAAATTTGAAATTCAAAATTGCCATAAATGGAAAAAAAATTTTATATTTGAATTTGCCAAAAACGGAAATAAATTTCCAGCACACAAAAATAAAAAATATTTTATTTTTAGGGGATGTCACAATTCTCCTGTATGAGGCTGTGGGAAAGAATATCTATAGAGTGGGTGTGCCTGTGGATGAGAAAAGGTGAACATGTGAAGATTTGGTTCCTCTGTGTAATGCAGTAAACCAGAGCTAGTGGATGAGCACTAGTGGGTGTATCAGATCCTTTGCTATATATTGTTCAAGAGTTAGACCTACCTGTAACCCTAATTTTTATGTAAAGGGTACAGGTCAGCCCCACCTTAATGTGATTAATAATAAATGTAAAATATAATTAATCTGGTCAATATTTATTATTATTATAATAATAATAATGAATTAATGTGACTTAGAGAGGTCGGTCCTATTGAGCCAATAGACACTTTAGTTTATATGATGAGTCTAATATAAGTAAAGGTAAATTCCCCATTGTGGAATCATATCATTCAAGTAATTTTGGAAATTTCAGCAAGTACATTTACTTGGGAGAAGTGCGCACCTCTATTGGGTGCTAGTCTTCTAGTGTTTAAGCACCCTCTTGTGTTCTAGGACTTTCTTGGTGGTGAAGGTCTTTCTCTTGAAGAATATAGAAAAGGATTTGGTTGGGTTTTATTCCCTTGTTGAGAAGGGTTTCCTAGGATACTTCTTGTGTTCTTGTGCATGGTGTTTCTTCTTGTGATCTTGGTTGTTGCAACATTCTTGTTTATGGTTAAGACAAATGAAAATTGAAATGAACTACATGCTTAACCCATCATATTGAAATATCAACAAATATGAGGTCTGTTACATTGATCTCTCAACTAATTACATTTGCTCCAAATCATTTAATCACCTTTGCGCATAGAAAGCCCTGGGTATGTGTTGCCTCTCTCCAACACGCACTAGAGCCAAACCTCACCAAACGCATTAGTTGTATTATAGCGCAAAGGAAATTTTTTTTTACAGGAATAAACGGAGCAAGAACGATGAACAAATGTTACCTTGAGGGCCTCGCTAGAGGAGTAAAAGTGGCTGGTACGCACCCTTACCACTGCCATGTGAAGTTGAGGGAGGTGGGGAGCCTACGTTGGGTGTTTTCGCCTATGTGTCAATTTTGGAAGGTACATGACATGATTCACCATTAATGGACCAGGCCAAGAGTAAATGATTACAGGCTAGCATGGAGTAGGCTCAGACCTGACCTGTCATCCACCATAAAATGGTTTTCGAACCACTTAATTGTCAATTCAATGTTATCCTAGAGTTAATCCTATAACGATGAACCTATGTTAATAGTCGGGTAGGGTTACTAATGTTTTAGTATAGTTATATCATTCTCACCTCTTGTTTAAATATTTCACTACACTATGCTAAAGTCATATGTTGTTATGGATAGTCTATATGATAAACGATATATTGTTATGGTCTCTGTATGATAGTCTATATGATAAACAATATATTTTTATGGTATCTATATGATAAACAATATAATGTTATGGATAGTCTATATGATAAACAATATAATGTTATGGATAGTCTATATGATAGTCTATAGTCTATATTGTTTATCAGAGCTAGGAGATTTTGTAGAAGTGGATAATATATGATGAATGATAGTCTATTATGCGATCTAATTTCGATAGCATGTCTTGACATAGACTGAGTGGATTCCCTAAGGGCTATGATGATTGATGAAAAGAGATCCACCCTATCACCCCGCAGAGTCTCTTCACCTGACCTCCTGCTCACAGGATCGTTCAAATTCCCATTCTGCTGAGCCGAAGTGGCTCTTTAGATTCCCAAGTGGAATCCTGGTCAAATACTCGACCCAATCCACACGTCCTTCCTAATCCCTCACGGTTTTTCAGCACTTAACTGTAGTTTCTTCCCCTGATTTTAATTTCAGGTCATCAGAGTTTCGCTATTCCCGACCTCGAGAGTTTCTTACCTCTCCAATCCCCGAACACCGATGAGATCCTTTTCACCTTATCCCCTACCGTCTATTCTCTCTAGTCCATGTAACTAGCCTTTATAAGACCGCAGCCTTATATTCTTCTGTCGGGGTTTCCAGCTTCAAAACCCGATGCGCCTTTTTGTGCGCTAGCCCTCCTGGCTAGGCCCTGGTCCACGTGACCACTTCCATATGACCTCAGTCAACCTCCTATCAGGGTTTCAGGGTTTGCAATGTCACCGTGCATGCACCCTTGGGACTCGCGATTCTTCGATCCCCGATCCTCCGATGGTTCACGGCCATTGACCTGTCAATGGTCCTTCCACCCGTCATGAAACTCTACCACCTGTCCTCTCCTCGTCGACTCCTCTGTGGCCCATGTGCTCCGATGCCTTATTAGGAAATCGCGTTTCGTGATTCTGCAATGCACAAACTCTTTGCTCCCGGAATCTTCGATATCCTGATTCTCGATATGCCGATAGATGGCCTCCCTGTCGGGCTTTTCCCGATGGCGCTAGATTCCCGCCACGCTTCCTCTCCAAAAGGACAGTCCTGATTATGTCGGTATTTTGAGACTTTCAAGATCTCGGTTCTCATGACCTTGAGAACTCCGATCTCCCGATGGTCGATATCTCGATGACTCCACCTCTGATCGAGACTTCTTCTTTGTTGTTCACAAAGGCTTAACCTCCGTGCAACTTCCTACAGATCCGATGACTATTGAGTATCTGCCCCCAGATCTAACGACTCAGACCTGTTCTCCTCGTGCGCTCCTCCTCCTGAGGCTAAATTGTGTGCAACTCCTCCCAATCCAATGTCTTACGGGATTTCTATATGAGATCTGACGGTTGTCGGTCTCCTCCTTCTGTAAGCTCCTCCGGAGCTCCTCCTGGACATGTAAACCAACGGTCCAAATCTATTCTCTTCAGGTCGATCTAACGGTTATCGCAGCTCCTCCTGAGTTCCTGCATTTTTGTCCTTCCTTGGGTGAATTTCCAAGGTTCCAAAGGCCTCGACCTTTTCTTCGTTTCTCTCTACGAACTCCTTCACTCTGAGCTTCGCGGCGCGTATGAGAACGTTGTTCCTCCTGATATTTTGAAAACACTCAAACCCCTCGAGGGATTTTGTCTTTCTTCTCCCACAAATGGAGAATAAAACGCATTCCTGGCAGTCTTTCACTCAAGAAATGCCCTTGCTGAATCTTCTGGGTATTCAGTAACCTAGTGAAGATCCTTTGGTGGACTCTTCTTTCATCTCCAGAACTCAAAGAGTTCTTTCCTTTTTCTTGTGCCTATCTGCACATCGTCTCTATGCCCACCTGGTAGAGTTTTCCTTCAACAGAACATTCAACAGTTCTGTCTTCTGTGCACTTATGCACTTCGCTCGATGCCCACCCGACAGAGCTCCCACAGAATCCTCAGTGATTCTGGCCTTCTTCGAACTCGCAACAGAGTTCCTTCCTCTGTGCACCACTGTACACACACCCAATGCCCACCTAGTAGATCTCTACAGAACTCCTCAGAGATTATGTCTTCTATCTTCAAATCTCAACAGAGTTCTTCCTCCAGCACCTCGTGCTTACACTCAATTCCCACCTGGCAGAGCTCTACAGAACTTTTAGAAAAGTTCTGTCTGCAACTGTGTTTAAGCTACACAGCCTTGCCTCCTGAGGTGTTTAGTAACCTCAAAGGTCTTTCTTCTTGAGTTGTTGATTTCATTTCCTGTGCCACAACACGTCTCTGTCTGACCCCGCAGAGATCAGAAATACATCCTCTGTGCACTGGTATTCAGATTCCGCAACACTTTGTCACGCCTTCCTGGCATGAAACGACAAAGACCTTCAACCCTGAAATCAAACACAAATCTCTACAAAAATACAACCACAGCATACATTTACAGAATAAAGGGAACACTCACAAACATCCATACAATACAGAACTCATGCAGGAAAAATTGTTGTTTGTATTAAAAATGGAAAAATGCTTGTATCTTTACAATGGTGTTCCTGAGCTCTCTCTAGATCTTCTCTTCTCTACTACCAATCTAACTCAAAATGAGACCTGAAAATCTCTTTTACCTGAGGGGCTCATTGAGCACTTCCCTCCAGGTCTACCTACTCTAATCAATTACAATGAATGGGTTGTTTAGTCGAGCATCTGGATCTAGATCTCAACCACTACACATATTAAATGCCTATCTTATCTACAGCCTGCACAAAGGCATGGATTTTATGGCTCACCAGCCTAAACACATTAAATTACATTGAATTTCAAATTTAAATGAGGCTGCGCCTCTCTTCAATGCACGATTTGAATTCATTGGCGTGGCTGGCTGCTGGTTGGCTGACGTGGAGAGATGCTCCTGCATCAAACTCCTCAGCTGCAAAATCATGAGCTCCTGCTCATGTGCTTCCCTTCTGAGATGTTGGAAATCCTCCTGGATCCCAAATAAGTATTTGGAGATTCTCATCTTCTCCATCTTCTTGTTGTTGCTGCTGCTGTTGTTTCCTTTCTTCTTAGCCTCTCCTCACTGGCAATTTCTACTGATCGGATCATCAACTCCATGATCTCCTTGATCACTTCGTCCAACTGCTCCCTTGACTGGTCCTGTCCATGTAGTCTCCTCAGCTGCAAAAATTTTCTGCAATTGGGCAGATCGCTATGATCTCCCATAATTCCCTTCTCATCCTCATCTGTGGCCTCAAGTTGCCACTCTACTGCAGACTTCAGTCCTGCAGTCTCTTCCTGACTAACATGCTGCTCAGTCATCCTCTTCTCTGACAGCTCAAATTATGCCAGTTTTCTAGCTGGCCCTGGATTGTTCAGCCAATCCTCCAACATTTCTAGATCCATCTCCCATGGAGTGATAACTTTACCTGCCTGCTCTTTGGCTTCCTCTGCTGCTAGCTTCAGTGTTACAACCATTTCATCTTCCTGGCTGAATATGCTGAGACATTCCTTAGAATGTTCTCTCTCTTTTCCTTCTTCCTGATCTTCCTCCTCTTCTGTCAGCTGCACCTGTTGATCCCTTTCCAAATCTGAATTTATGAGACCCTTAGATAGTCTCATATGCTCATCCCTGCCCACTTGACAATATGGGATGTCCCTGCTGCTCTCCTGGTAGAATATGATATCAACCGATCCCATCTTCATCAACAACCCCTGTTGAATTGAACTCTCTTCTGAGTCCATGAGACTTTCAGACAGTCTCAAATGTTCATATTTTCCCACCTAGTAGTTTAAGATGCTTTCGCTGCCCTCCTGGCAGTCTTCGAGATCCCGCAACAATCTCCTTTCATTGCCCAGCTGGCAATGTGAAATTCCTTGGCTGTCCTCCTAACAGTCTTTGAGATCCCGCAATGATCTCAATCTATTTCCCTCCTGGAAAACGATAATTTCTTCTCTGCCCTCCTGGCAGTCCTTGAGATCCTCAAATGATCCCAATTCATCCTCTTCATCGTCAAGACCTCTCCCAGTCTCTGGCTCACAGTGATAAATGATCTTTTCCTCTGTGGCCCTGAGGTTTTCAGCATACCTCAACCATCTTTTTAATAGCCTGCGCTGTCCTTTGACCATCAACTCCTTGACTGGCCATTTCAACTTTGGCATCTTCATGGGCCATTCATATACCCATCCCAGCTTTTTACCCTGCCGCATCTTCATTTCGAGCTCCTCCATCTCTCGCTTTATGTCAGCGAGCTCTTTATCCATTTCTGTTGTGCTCATCAGCTCTGGGCTCTTCCTTTCAGCATGCCTATGGCCTTCAGTAGCCATCTTGCTATATTTATCCGCCTCCCTGGCAGACCTATTGTTGTCACTCTGCATCAAGAGTGTCTCCATCTTTATCTTACAGTCCTGTTGATTGTCTCCTTGATTGTTGCCTACCTGCAAACAATCATTACAGAGTCTTCAACACTCTGTCTTCCTTCTGCCTCCTATGTCTGCAAGATACAAATAGAATCCCGCTCTGATACCACTTGATGACAAGAGATCCACCCTATCACCCCGCAGGGTCTCTTCACCTGACCTCCTGCTCACAGGATCGTTCGAATTCCCATTCTGCTGAGATGAAGTGGCTCTTTAGATTCCCAAGTGGAATCCTGGTCAAATACCCAACCCAATCCACAGGTCCTTCCTAATCCCTCATGGTTTTCAGCACTTAACCGTGGTTTCTTCCCCTGATCTTAATTTCAGGTCATCGGGGTTTCGCTACTCCCGACCTCGATTGTTTCTTAGATCTCCAATCCCAGAACACCAATGAGCTCCTTTTTACCTTAGCCCCTACTGGCTATGCTCTCTATTCCATGTGACTAGCCTTTATAAGACCGCAACCTTATCTTCTTCTGTAGGGGTTTCCAGCTTCAAAACCCGATGCACCTTTTTGTGCACTAGCCCTCCTGGCTAGGCCCTGGTCCACGTGACCACTTCCATATGATCTCAGTCAACCTCTCCTTGGGGTTTTGGGGTTTGAAATGTCACCGTGCATGCACCCTTGGGACTCGTGATTCTCCGATCCCCAATCCTCCGATGGTTCATGGTCGTTGACTTGTCAACGGTCCTTCCACCCGTTGCGAAAGTCTACCACCTCTCCTCTCCTCACTGACTCTTGTGTGGCCCACGTGCTCTGATGCCTTATCGAGAAATCACGTTTCACGATTCTGCAATGCATAAACTCTTTTCTCCCTGAATCTCTGATATCCTGATTCTCGATATGTCGATAGATGGCCTCCCTGTCGGGCTTTTCCCGGTGGCACTAGATTGCTCCCATGCGTCCTCTCCAAAAGGACGGTCCCGATTATGTCGGGATTTCGAGACTTTCAAGATATCGGTTCTCATGACCTTGAGAACTCTGATCTCCCGATGGCTGATATCCCGATGACTCCACCTCTGATCGAGACTTCTCCTCTGTTGTTCACGAAGGATTAACCTCCGTGCAACTTCCTGTAGATCTGACGGTTTTCTGGTATCTTCCCCAATATCTAATGACTCAGACCTGTTCTCCTCGTGTGCTCCTCCTCCTGAGGCTAAATTATTCGCAACTCCTCTCGATCCAATGACTTACAAGATTTCTATATGAGATCCGACGGCTGTCGGTCTCCTCCTTTTGTAGGCTCCTCCTGAGCTCCTCCTAGACGTGTAAACCAATGGTCCAGATATTTTCTCTTCAGGCCGATCTGACGACTGTCGCCGCTCCTCCTGAGTTCCTGCATTTTCGTCCTGCCTTGGGAGAATTTCCAAGGTTCCAAAGGCCTCGACCTTTTCTTCGTTTCTCTCTGTGAACTCCTTCACTCTGAGCTTTGCTGCGCGTATGAGAACGTTGTTCCTCCTGAGCTTCTGCAAACACTCAGACCCCTTGAGGGATTTTGTCTTTATTCTCCCACAGATGGAGAATAAAACACCTTCCTGGCAGTATTTCACTCAATCAACCCCCTTGCTGAGTCTTCTGGGTATTCAGTAACCCAATGAAGATCCTTCGTTGGACTCTTCTTTTAGCTCCAGAGCTCAAAGAGTTCTTTTCTTTTTCTTGTTCCTATCTGCACATCGTCTCTATGCCCACCTGGCAGAGTTTCCCTTTCACAGAACATTCAACAGTTATGTCTTCTGTGCACTTATGCACTTCGCTCGATGCCCACCCGACAGAGCTCCCACAGAATCCTCAGTGATTCTGGCCTTCTTCGAACTCACAAGAGAGTTCCTTCCTCTGTGCACCACTATACACATGCCCAATTCCCACCTGGTAGAGCTCTACAGAACTCCTTAGAGATTGTGTCTTCTATCTTCAACTCTCAGCATAGTTCTTCCTCCAGCACCTCGTGCTTACGCTCAATGCCCACCTGACAGAGCTCTACAGAACTTTTAGAAAAGTTTTGTCTACAACTGTGTTTTAGCTACACAACCTTGCCTCTTGAGGTGTTCAGTAACCTCAAAGGTCTTTCTTCCTGATTTGTTGATTTCAGTTCCTGTGCCGCAACACGTCTCTGTCTGACCCCACAGAGATCAGAAATGCATCCTCTGTGCACTGGTATTCAGAGTCCGCAACACTCTGTCATGCCTTCCTGGCATGAAACCAAAAATACCTTCAACCCTAAAATCAAACACAACTCTCTGCAAACATACAATGACATCATACATTTACAGAATAAAGGGAACACTCACAGACATCCATACAATACAGAACTCATGCAGGAAAAACTGTTGTTTGTATTAAAAATGGAAAAATGACTGTATCTTTACAATGGTGTTCCTAATCTCTCTCTGGCTCTTCTCTTCTCTACTACCAATCTAACTCAAAATGAGACCTGAAAATCTCTTTTACCTGAGGGGCTCATTGAGCGCTTCCCTCCAGGTCTACCTACTCTAATCAATTACAATGAATGGGCTGTCTAGTCCAGCATGTAGATCTAGATCTCAACCACTACACATATTAAATGCCTATCTTATCTACAGCCTGCACAAAGGCATGGATTTTATGGCTCACCATCCTAAACACATTAAATTACATTGAATTTCAAATTTAAATGAGGCTGCGCCTCTCTTCAATGTGTGATTTGAATTCGTTGGCGTGGCTGGTTGTTGGCTGGATGACATGGAGAGATTCTCCTGCATCAATGATCATGGTCACCAACTCTTTAATACAAATAACTGTGTGATTTATAATCCAATAATGTCGCTATAATGAAATATAAAAGTAAGAGACAAGTAGAGTTTAAATATCTTTCGGCCTTTAAGAAGAATAATGACAAATAAGTAAAACGTATATGAATACATTAAAGGAATAAGATATATATAATGGATTATATTTGTGTCACAAAACAATGTTGGAGATTCAAGGGACTTTGATGCCCCCTAACAAAAGTTTTTTATTTAGGGAATTTGGGGTACATTACAACGTGTAATCATAATTAGAAACCACTAACACGTGCATAGAATAGTGCGACATTTACTTTGCATTATCCATGATTTCTACGCTTTCTTCCTAAGTCAGTGTAAATCAACTTGTCATAGAAACTTTCGTTTTACTCCAAGTTACATTGATTACTAGAATCAGTTCTAGAAAAGTATCATGTGTACAGAGGATGTCAATTGTAGAACATATGCACATGCCATATGAGAAGATAATATAGTATCAAAATAATTTGTGAAAGGTCAAAAATCGCTAACTAAATAGATGTTTGGTAGCGTTTTTTTTGGGATGTGCCTACATGTTCAATTAGTACATGGTTTGGATGGTAGATGTCTATATATTTGATACCAATTGTTAATTTACAGTCGTTGTCACTGGACAGTTTCTACAAAGTTAATGTTCATGTGATATTCTTTAACTATAGTAACTAAGTTTGTCTATCGCCCCTATGTGGATTGTATGTGTTATATACATGTTTATTTAAATTTACTTTGAAATAGGAGAACCTTATAAATAGTTCATTGTGCAAGGTACATTGCTTTAAAGGACAACTACATAGGGAATATTTAGTAACCAACACTTTTTGCATGTTACTTTTCTACCGCTACGAAAAATCAATAATACAAGACATTGTACAACTCATAGAAATCCATGCCATTTACTTTTCATAGTTTCTTGATAGCCTCTGTTGTTTTCTGGATCTGACCAAATATAACTTCTACAAATCGCTTCGTAACTGCGTGAATCAAATTGTTTGTTAGTATTGATGGTGCGAAATGGACATTTACTTTGCACAATTTCTTAATAGCCTCTGTCTTTTTGCATGTCTGACCAAATCTATGTACCATAAATGAATTGAGTGTCGTGCACATTAGGTTTCTTCTCAGAATTCATGGTACTGAATGATTGCAAATGCAATTATGCGACATCGTCGTACTAGGAGAAACATTCTTTTCTTCTAATCGTGATGCCTCTACAAATGTTAGATGGACTTTTTCTAGAAATGCACTGTGTTTTAGAAATCTCGTTATAAAAAAAAAATTCTCAATGTAATTATTATTGACGATTTCTATAGTCCTTTGCATTAACTATATACCCAGTTCATTCCTAGCGATGTATTCTGCATATATGCATTTGATCACTGCTATTTGCAGTTTCAATATTGGCTATCGATATAGGTTGTTGGTCATTTAACAATGTGGACAAAGTAGATGTCCCTTTCATATTATTCAAATTGGGAAAGAAACTATTCCTATGGAATTGGAGATGTGTAAATACCCTATGTAGAGAAAACAAGTGGTTTCTTTTCTTATTTTCTATACTTGTATTTTTTTCGATCTACTTTGTTATATGTGAAACATGCGAACAATATGTTACAAAATTCCAATTAGTTTATTCCAAACTTGACATTTACTTTACACTGCCCCTGAATAGCCTCCTTCACATCGCAAATCAAACAAAAGAAGTTGCAATAAATCACTTTGTTATTGACAAAATTAGGCACGTTTCTAAAAAGAGGGGCACACAACAATTGCAAATACAAAGTGCCTTGACCCAAAATTTGTGACTTTTTTACATAGTTCAAATTTATTCTTAGCCATGAGTTTTTTTGGTCTATTTTTTGATT
The DNA here is from genome assembly GCA_000966675.3 of Picea glauca. Lineage (NCBI taxonomy): Eukaryota > Viridiplantae > Streptophyta > Pinopsida > Pinales > Pinaceae > Picea > Picea glauca. The sequence goes on along the minus strand of JZKD02S1536089.1, from coordinate 692,394 downwards.
GGTCCTTCAAAATAATCCTATGCTTGCAGGGACATGACATAATTTGTTTTTTGTTTATTTATTATATAACTTTATTATTAATATTGATAAAGCTATGTTGGCATCCACAAGACATCATTATATGTGGTTTAATAATTTTAATAAATATAATGATTATATAAATGAACCAAGAATAATGTTATTCTAGTCACATAATATGATTACCTATAATTCTCTCTAATGTTCTCCTAGGTAGAAAATACGATTACATTTTTTAAAAAATTGTCTTAATTGATATAGATAATAATAAGAAGCACAAAATATAGATAAAATACCAACTATAATAATAAAAAAAGATCTTATTGCGGTGCTCACAATGAAAATTTAATTATACAGCTCTATGTAATACTGGGAACAAGTGCATGTATGATAATTTAATAAGAAATTTATGTATGCAATTGTAGTGTATGGTTGGAACACATGCATGTACATGTGCGCCACAAGTGAATGCACGACTTTGGAAGTTTTGATGTACTAGTTCTGAATAGATTTCTTGTATTTACTAAGTGATTCCTATGCTGAAGATGTATAATTAAGGTTCATTAACTTAATAATTAAATTTTTATTAAATTAATAAATAATTATTAATCATTTTTATTATCTCTATAGGACTATGTAAAAACATTTTGAGAATTTAATTTTATACCAATTTATCAAATACTATGTTATAAACCTTAACGACAATTTATATCATTTATGTTAATTTTAATCACAGAAAAAAATCACAACATCTTCTTTTATGTGTTTTATCTACTAAGTATTTGCTATGCGAGAATATACATGTGCAGAGGTGTGGAAGCTATATAGTCCTCTTTTATTAAATTTGTAGTTAACTTTTATTTTTAACATGTAAAAATAATTTTGTTATTAATATCAATATGCATAATAATATTTTGTTAACCATAACATTGGTAACTATTAGAATGAGTGTTAGCTTCACATAGATATACCTGTGCAAAAGTACAGAAGCTATATATGTGTGGACAATATGTTTGTGAGAGGACCTATAATTAAATTTCATTATAGGAATTATCAATAAACTTTTGTTAGATTAATAAATAATTATTAATCTTTTAATTATTTGTATAGGACTATATTAAAAAATTTAAAAAGATTTTAAATATCTATTCAGACTATATGTGTTGCAAAAGATACACATAAGTTTAAAACCAAATACAAAACCATAAGGATGAGAACCCACAGGGCGCAATTCCCAAGCACTACACGTCACCTCAGCCATGGTTGTGCCTTAGATGACTAGTTGTGGAGCCAGGGCCGAACCCTTGGCCCACAGTTGTAGAGGAAGAGGGAGTCAGGGAGGATTAATGTGTTTTTTTTGAGTGAGAGGGGGAAGGGTAGGGTTTGAGAGCAGAGGAAGAGAAAAAACCATGAGGGAAACCCTGGCGAATGAAGTGTATGAGAAATGGTTTGGTTATAGTCTTTTCATTCTAGTGTTGAGGAGGAGGCAGGTGGACCTTAAGAAAATCCCCGTGCATGTGGAACCAAGTCCCCATGTTTCCTTTCCGTTTATTATGGATTTTGTGTTTTCCTTATATGTTGTGTTCTATTTAAAATTAATTGTTTTAGGACAACAAGGGTCCTCACACAGTTTCAAAAATGGCTAAGTAAAAAGGAATTTGACTAAGACATTATAAATAGATATTGATTTGACACAAGATTTGCATCTAGATTTTTTCATTGCAGTCTTTTACCTACTTGCCCTTTTTTCTTGCCAAAGTGAAGCAAACCATGTTCCCATAAATGCTTCAGTTATAGTTCAGATTACCTCCCTTGTGAGAATCTATGTTGTGAAACTATTAAATTTGTCATATTTGAGAATATGCTTGCATATAAAAATGTTAAGTCATATAAGTTGTGTATTACTTATGGGTTTGTGCATAATTTTCCATCCACGGGAAACACCCTTCAAATGGGAACATGGTCTACATTTGGGCCATAGAAAAACTATTAAAATAAAACATTATGACAAATATTGAAATAAATATAAAAAATTATTCCTTAAACTTGAACAAGAGAGATAAAAGGAAATGAAAGAAATGAGAAAAACCGAGGAACAAGCTCCTAGTATATTTCATAGCCGAGAATGTTTTTCCCATAGTTAATATGCTTCTTCCATTTGATAATTGTTAGACTAAGTTTAGTTGTACAGGGGATACACCTATGTGGAGGTGCGGAAGATATACGTGTGTTGTTATGCATACATGTATAGCTTTCTCACCTTCAGACAATTGTATCCCCCATTATATAATCTTCACAGATATTAAAGCTTGTCATCTCCATATTTAATATTGTGCATAGGTTTGATAGGTGATAATATTGGGGAGAAAAATTCACTAGAGGGAGGTGATGGCAAGAGGAGTTGGTTAGGGTTTGGATCGAGGAAAGAAATAGAAAATGATGCAAAGAACATGGGCACATAAATAGAGGAAGGAGTGAAACTAGGAATGGATCGAGGAAGGAGTGGAACTAGCACAACAATGGAGGGAAACAAGAAGGAGGTGACATAGACTCAAGGGTAAAAACAAGGTATGTACATAGTAACCCAAGCAACAAAAGAAGGGAATAAGAATTCATTTAAGGAAGCAGTGTTAAGGGTACCCAACCCAACTACCAAAGACAAAGGAAAGTACAAGGCATAGCTGGCATAGAAAGAGGGACAACTCCAAGATCATGATAAAAAGTTGAAAAATGGATGTCTTCCAAAAATTACGGAGAACCCGAGGTATGAGGCCACATTGTTGCCTATCAGAGAGTACATATAGTATATGAAGGAACACACACTCATTGGTAATTTCATGGGACTCTAACCATCGGAGAAATCACTCATGATCTGGGTTCAAACCTAATGGATATTCAAAGGAAACATGGACATCAAATTGGGATCGAAAGGATTATTTATGGTAATTTTATCTCACTCCACTAATAGAAGTAGAATATTTGATGAAGGGCCATATTTATTTAATTCAGTTGGTTTACATATGAGATATTGGACCGAGAGGATAACCCCTAAGAATGAGGACTTCACATCGACCCTGGTTTGGCTCATATTATACTCTTTTCCATAGGAATTTTGGCATCATTAAATTCTAGCATGAATAAGAGATACACTAGGCATGTATTTCAAAACATCAGAGATAAAAAGAATAGTAAAATACACATAATAAGCATGAATCTGCATGTACATGAATGTAGACAGAGCCTTACCATAATCAATAGTGATATCATTTCGAGACCAACACTAGATCCAACCTATATATTATGAGCACATACCCTTTCAATGCATAAAGTTCCATGAACATGTACATTTATACAAGGATTGTCCCCAAAACACAAGCCCAGAAAAAAACAAGGGGAGAGAAGAAAAATATGGGGAGGGATTTACAAAGATTCCTAATAAGAGGAAGGAAGTGAAAAAGGGAGAACATAACACAAGAGAGACATCAAAGAAAAGTTTGAACAACTTCCAGGCACTAGCAGTTGGAGAGAAACCAACCAAAAAGGGAGAGAAACGAGAAGAGATCTTGTTTATCCTCACGATAGATCTGGTCCCAAAATATAGGAAAAAATAGGAGATTCTAAAACTCCACAAAATGGAACCAACAAGCCCCACAAATATTGAGAAGGAAGATGAAACTATACTGAAAGAAATCTCATACATAAAGGGATATCAGGAGGAAATGGAGGAGGAGGAGGAACCACAAAACATGGAGTTGGAGGAATTGGAAGTAGATCTCAAATCCCTCATTCAAGTCCATGGAGAGAAGGATATACATAAGATGCAGGGGAGTCAAATTAGAGAACTATACCAATATATAAAGAAATGAGAGAGTAAGAAGGGGTGCCAAGAGACACCCACAACCTCGACAAACATATTGGGGATAAAAATAAACACCCTCAAGAACCCAAAAAAACCAACAAGGGAGGAAAAGCGAAGAGATCAAAAGTGCCACAAGCAAGTCCTGGAGTAAACAAGAGTCTTAATGATATATTCAAGTTACATAGTTTGGATTCCATAGAAGTACTTCCATTCCCAACCAAAGTGTTAAGAATGAAGGTAATCCCATGGAATATAAGGGGACTAAGGGCACCATCAAAGCAAAGAATGTTGAAAAGGAAGATAACACAAGAAAAAACAAATTTTATGTTATTACAAGAGACTAAGTGTGATGGACATACAATGGGCAAGATAGCCCAAAAAATATGGAAAAATAGTTAAATGATTTGTATAGAAGAAGAAGGAGCGATGGGGGGATTAACAACAATCTGGAACCCAACTAATTTCAAAGTGGAAGGTGTGTATCAATGTCCAAGGATCCTGACCATACACTATAAGGACCTTAAAATGGGGGAAGAAGGCTACATATCCAACACATATGGACCCCCAAATCTGGATGCAAAAAGAGGATTTCTAGGAACCCTAGTACAACTAGGGAAAATCTTGGAAGATCATCATTGGATAATAAGAGGAGACTTAAACCTCATAAAAACCCTAGAGAAAAATAAAGGAGGGGTTAGAAAACTAGAGCTGGAAAATAAAAGATTCAAGGAAGTTATGGAGGAAATAAACCTGGTGGATCTCTTAACTCAAGGGGTCATTCTCACGTGGAATAATCACCATGGGGGGTTAAATCATGTGACTAAGAGGCTAGATAGGTTCTTGGTTTCTGGGAAATTCTTTTAGCACTCTCAAGGACTAGGAACTGAGATCTTACCCTTTCTAGGCTCAGACCACTGGCCAATCCTTTTCAGTTGGGAGACACAAACCCCCCAGTGCCTGAAACCATTTAGATTTGAGAAATTATGGAAAAGAATACCATAATTTCTCCCTATGATTTCAATATGGTGGAAAAATCAACCTAACCTTTATGGGACTAAAATGTACCAATTCCAGCAGAGGCTAAATTACACAAAAACATGCATTAAAAAATGGAGCAAGGATTTTTTCATAAATATCTAAAAGGAAAGGAGAAAATTAGAAGGTAGAATGGAGGCGTTGCAACAACAAATCATCCACCATGGGATATCCCTACTTCTAGAACTAGAGGAAACCCAACTCCAACATGAAATCATGGAGAGAGACATCCAGGAAGAGATCCTTATTCGGAAAAAATCTAGGGTTCAATGGCTTTAGGAAGGAGACATAAACACCAAATTCTTCCATAACTCCATTCTATGGAAAAAAATACAAAACAGGATAGAAACTCTCTAGAAAATCGATGGCACGGTAGCAAAGAGCCATGACAATATTGAATCAGAGTTCATGAACTAATATAAGACTCTTCTGATAAAATCATAAGGAGACAGGATGACATAAATCCACCAGATTATACAGGCGATTCCAGCTTTGATATCTGTAGAAGAAAAAAATAGCCTCACTCTCCAGATATCTATGGAATAGGTGGAGGAGGTGGCCATGGAGATTCCCATGGGAAAACCCTCAAACCAAATGGGTTTATGTCGAATTTTTTCAAAACCTATTGGAGAATCATAGGTAGGGATGTTTAGGAGGTGGTTAAGGAATCAAGGAAAGAACAATCATTGCTTTAGGAATTCAATGCCACATTCTTGACCCATATCCCAAAAGAAAACAGAGGAAGAACGAAAAATAAGTTCCGCCTGATCTCTCTATGTAATGTAATCTACAAGGTCATCATGAAGGTCATAGATAACAGGTTGAAACCCATCCTACACTAAATTATATCCCCGTAACACAGAGGGTTTTGTGAAGGTAGGCATATCATGGATGGCATAACAGTGGCTTATGAAACCATCCACTACTTGAAAAATAAGGGGCATTCAAGTATGTTGATAAATCTATACCTCTAAAAATATTATGACAGGATGAATTGGGACTTCCTATGGGAAATTATAAAATATTTCAGGTTTGACAAGGAGTGGATTTCTTGGATCATGGATCTGATCACTTTTTCCTTTTTTTCAATTTTGATCAATGGATCCCCCTATGCAAATTTTAAGGTTTAAAGAGGAATCATATAGGGGGACCCCCTGTCCCCCTTCCTGTTCATAATCTTGGCCAAGGGACTTGGTAGATACATTAAGAGATCCATAGATGTAGAGGATTTGCAAGGTCTGCAAATCACCCGAAACTCAAAAGATCTCACCCATCTCCAATTCGTGGATGACACTCTACTTTTTGGGAAGCCCACATTCAAGGAAGCCCAGATGATTATAAAGAACCTAAATATCTTCATAACAACATTGGGAATGGAAATCAATGAAAAAAAATCCAAATTTTACTGTTTTAACACCCTATATCTATATAGAGGAATATTTCCCGCTTTCTTGGTTTCCAATGAGTGATTTTTCCTTCCTCCTATTTGGGCTTACCCCTCTGAGAAAAATCTACCAAAGACTCTTCCTGGAAAAAAATCTTGCGAAATATTGATGATCGATTAAACAAATGGTCCCACCACTTCCTTTATTTCCCCACTAGGATTCTTTTGATAAATTTAGTCCTTTTGGCCATGCCCCTCTACCTTTTCTCAGTTCTGGCGACTCCCACAATCATCCTTCAATAATTATGATCCATCCAATGGAAGTTCCTCTAGTGTGGGGAGAAAAGGGAAAGGAAATGGGCCTTGGTATCCCGAGAGACCATTTTCTTTCCCAAATATCAAAGGGGGTTAGGAATCAAAGATCCTCTCAGGACATGTCAGGATTTAGTAGCCAAGTTATTTTGTAGATGGAACAAAAATCCAGAGGACCTGTGGGCCTAGATATCGACTCAGAAATATACCCATAATTCTCGGGGTAATGATAATATCTTTATGGATGGTATGCAGCTAGGATCCTTTATTTGGAACTATGCCTGGAAGAACACAGGTACAGTGAAAAACCAAAGTTTTTGGGAAATCCATGATGGAAAATCGATGTTATTCTGGGATGATGCATGGGAACAATTACCATCCATAAGGGATAAGGAGACCACTCTCAAGCTTCAAAGAGATATCAAAGAGGTGGTTTGGACCCTTGTTCATCACTACTGGGAGAACTCCCAGAACCCAGAGGAAATAGAAGTCAGATAGTGGAAAAACCTGGAAAAATGACTAAATACCTAGTTAGATCCAGGTAGAATGGAAATGGAGCAGATGTTAACCCAAAGTATAATACCCTTGAAACTAGACCCATACATCTTGAGGTGGGGGAAAGAAGGGAATGGGAATTTTACAGTTAAAGAATCATATCACTAGCTACAAGAGTCCCCATATATCAATCCAAAGGAACTCTAGAAAAAATATGGATTACTCACCATTCGCCAAAAATCATAACATTTTTATGGTTAGTGGCTCACAGGAAAGCACTAATGTGGGAAAAAATACAAAGAAGAATATTTGAAGGTCCTTCCATATGCATGATGTGTAGAAAAGAATATGAAACAAGAAACCACTTGTTCAACGAATGAAAATAAGTGTCAGAGCTATGGGACAAGGAAGAAACAATATTCAAAACGTCAGATATAATTTGACATGACATAACAAAATTGTAGAAGAATGGTGAGAAGAATAGTTTAGAAACAAAATATTAAATAAGCTATGGACAATATTCCATGGGTTCGTCTTATGGAAAACTTGGAAAGAGGGAAACTACAGGATCTTTCATAATCAATCCAACAATCCCAGCCATACCTAGAAAGGTCTCTTGGGGAACCTACATGAATAAATCACTTCCTCAATATAGAAAGCCGAAGACTGGAATCCCTCTAGAGCAGAGATAGAGATCCTGAAAATCTGACAGATACCACAGATCAGACCCAGATAGAAAAGAAATAGAAAGCTAGGGAGCATGGCTAGAGGAAAAGAGAAATGGGAACCTCCCCCGCAAGGTTTCATAAAATTGAATTATGATGGAGCGTTAAATGGGAATTCGGGCCAAGTAGGAGGAGGAGGCATATTTATAGAGTCAATAGGGAATATCATGTATGGATACTCCATTTGGTTGGGGCTCAACTCCAAGAACAAATAAGAACATAGTGGAGTGCTCGTGGGACTAAGGTTGGAAAAGGTGCTACAGTATAAAGCTTTGATCATAGAAGGAGACTCCAATATTACCATAGAGGGCCTTAGGAAAATAATAAATGGTTTCAACCCAAAAAGGGTTTCATAGGACTGGGGACTATCTTATGCATACATGGAGATATCTAGAGCCATCAGAGAAAAATCCATCATGATCCCTGGTCATGTCAAACATAGGGGAAATGAAATGGCGAATCATTTGGAAAAAGTGGAGGTACACCAAACTCCACATATGGACAACTGGAGATGGAATGATGTGGGCCAAGGTCCATTAAGAGACACAATTTCTAGGTTATTGGAGTTTGATTCCCAAGGTCGCAAGGAGGAGACAACTGGCAAAGTGGAACGATATTGAGGGACACTTTCCCTTTCCTCGTGTTAAATGAAAAATGATGAACAAAAGGTTCATGGGAACTGAGAGTTGGACCCCATCTTGACGAAAGAGAAAGTAATAGCGTCACTCATTCCATTCGTAGAAAAGAATAATGACAGGGGGAGGAAGATCTAGGATGATATAGGTAATTTATAGTTAGTATGATATGTTACCGGTATGATGCCAATGGAATTTGACACTAGTACTTGGGGCATCATCGTGAGGAGAGCAGAGGAAAAAATGAACGCGATAATGAAAACCCACTCTAAGTCAGGAAGGAAAAGTCATCTTCTCGACAGAATGGGTAAGTCTATTCATAGGAAGTGCCCTGGTAGGCTGTAGGGACAGAAAAAGGATGAGTTGGAGAGGCTTTGGAGAGCCCAAACAGGGATTTAAAAAGGATTAGTAAGGAAAATTTGGAAGTTTAGAGGGAATATTCTGGAAGGGGTCCTTGGCCCCCGTCATAGAGGAAAACTCCCCTCCGAGCTATGAACTAAGGGGGGCTCTCCCAATTCTCACACTAAATCTAGCATAGGATGGCCTGTTAGAATAAGACCAAAGCTGTGTTGGTGAAGGAAGAGGGTGGGAAGGAAGATGGACATAATATATTTGGGAAACACGAAGAGGATACGAGCCTAGCCCCAACTGGTTTGGGTAAAAGCATCAGGTTCAGGCATTCGGGATAAAAAAACCCAGAGAGTCGAGCACCAACATTCCTAGAGGAGGATCTGCTTGACAACCATAACAAAATCGACGATGTTAGAGGCCAAGGAAAATTTCTAGTCTAGAATCTCGGACAACAAAAAGTGGAAAATGGAGGGGCTACAGAGGGCTGTAAATATAAAGAGATAAATGAAATCATAACAAGAAATTCTAGCCAAGGCTCGAGAATGGGTCCCAGACCCTCTTAATATGAGGAAAAGGGAGACAAAGTGCTTCAGGTTGACTGAGATACACTGGCGCACCAAACACATAATCACGTAGGCGATGGATCAATAGCAGAGTGAAGTCCTCCAAGCATTGGCTCAACAGAAATAGGATAATGAACAACACAGATAATCGGTAAGACTCCTAGAATCGAAATTTGAACTTTTATCCAAGAAGAAATTTGGTGTTTCATTCATTGAAAAATATCATCATGAGAAGCTAGACTAAAGAATGCCTGAACAGAAAAAGGCATACCTTCTGGGGACCCGAGAGAGCCCCATTGTTATTCAACATAATTACCATGAACACCAGCCTTCCATAGTCCTAGAGGGTTCATATAAGCCTTGGGGGCATCTCAACACCATCCCTTGGCGAAGTCTCTCCCCTGGGGGGGAAATGTAGCAATCAACGTTGGGATAGTAGCATTGGCTAGCGAACCATTTTTTCCATTTCAGTTTTGAACTTTTCTATTTTGATTAATTTGGTATGGGAAGTATACTCTCTTGGAGTGGATTTTTATGGGATGTATACCCTCTTCGGACTAAGATCCATAATTCATGGGATAGTAGCAAAGCAAGGAAAGATGTGCCCAGTTGTTTGGGGGAAATTTGGGATGTAAGGTTCTTTTGGGGGAAATTAGGGTGCCTATAGGAATCATATGGCAGGAACCACAATATGTAATAATATGTACAATAGTAATAGAATTACGTAGTGACTTTAATATATATATATATATATATATATATATATATATATAGTGCATAGATTTTAAATCTTGCCATATTTGAGAATATTCTTGTATATAAAAATCTTAAGTCATAAAATGTATGTGTGGAGACTTTTGTACAGGTATATCCATGCACAACATGTGTTTGCAGGTGTATATGGTATGTGAAGAGACTTTTTATTTGATGATTTTTCAACATCTTGGCACATGGTTATTAGTTATTTGACATTATTTATTAATTATTTATTGTTAAATAATTAATTATTTATTGATTATGTGGAATGTGCAATGCACAACTACTTATGTGAAGATACTTTTGTGTTGCTTATGTATAGAGACTTTTGTATGGGTACACAACCATACCTTTGCGAGGATATATCTCTACTAAATTATAAATAAATAATTTTAAATAATGCGCTGTGGGAATATACATGTACAATTATCTTTGCAGATTTCATTTGGCTCATTATTAATAAGAAATTAAAAAATAATATTAAATAATTATTTATTTAATAAATTGCACATTGTATATTGTGCATTGGACATTAATAAATAATATCATACCTATGCAGAGATATACCTATCTAGAGATGTGGACAAATATTCAAAAAAAAAGTCTCCGGACATATGATGTTCTACTAAATTTTACTATACACTTAACAATTTATTTATTTTTTACAAAGTTTTATGATATATGGTTTTATCTTATTCTAATCGTTGTCCTGTTTCCATATACAATAACGGTTTTTTTCTTTATTATATGTTTTATCTTTTGAGAAAGACCATCATGCATTTAATTATATTAATTTTCATTCTTCTAACACATACAGTTGTTACTTGTCATAGAGTTGTAGCATCATACATATACAATATATATGACTCCAGGGTAGTTGTTGCAGTGTGAGTTTCCAATTATTCATTGCAAATGCTTCAAGGTTTGCAATGAAAGAAATAGAGGCATCACTAGTACAATAGGGACAACTGATTGTACAACACTCCCTATTTTTTCAAGCATCTCTTGCTTGAGAAGGAATCATATTCAGGGAAGGGAAACTAACCATACAATGGAGATTAGTGAAATAAATACAATATCTATAAACGTAATCTCGTTTTTAATGTATCAAATCTTAGGGTTATCAAACTATGAATGTGTAGTGAAGATGAAGCTTTGTAAACAAGGAGATCTAGTTAGTTTAGAACATTGTTAAATTTATTTAGACATAGTTGCTCAAGAGAAGTAATGGAGTCATGTGAAGGATGGAAACAAAGAAAAGGGAAATAGCTAGGTATCTATGTACAAGGTGTAAAGTTAAAATGAAATGGATAAATAAAATAGGTGTTTGACATTAACTATACATTATAAAATCTTTAAGTACCAATGCAATGCATACAAATGTCTCAAGCACTTGCAAGAGTTCAAATTATTTGTAACTTCTTTGGTAAAAATGTGTATATGCAAACCGAGGCATTGTTGGATGTCGCATATCCATATGTGAAGACATCTTGCATTTCGCATATGTGGATGCCAAAAAAAAGGATATTTATTCTATTTTATGGGAACTCTGTGGAGAAATCACGCAAGTCATTGCACTTCGATCCTACACTTGCGCATCACGACACTCCTAATAGATTACATAGTTGCAAAATGAAATCTATTTTCAATCCACTAAACCCAACGAAAGGTTCATTTTAATTGATTACCTGTATATGCACTTTTACTATTCATCACAATGTCAAACAAGAGAAGCTACATTATAAATATTGGTTGTTTATAGTTGCGCCAAAGTTATGCACAATTTGTACCATATATGTATTTTACTTTAAATGTCAACAATTTACCAATTTTCTTGTTTTCTATTTCAATTCCATATAAGTATGGACATAAGTGTTGCATGATAAGAGAGGTTAGATTATGATTGGGTTTAGATTTTATATTTGTTTGAAATGTGTGGAGATCAGAAAATTCGTCAGAAATAAAACATGATTTGCATTCATTTCATATAAAAAAATACTTTTTCTTTAATAATGCAACATTTAATGTGTTGTTCCTTATGTGCTGAGAATTTTTCACAAGTATATGTGCAAAGACTTTTTCACATGTAGATCCCAGCACAAAGCACAAATATGATTACAATTTATTAAATAATTAATTATTTAATATTATTTGTTAAGAACAATTTATTATATAATTAATTATTTAATATCAGTTATTAATTAATTATTTAATATTTGTTATTAATTAATTAATTAATATTAGTTATTAATTAATTATTTAATATTGTAATGTGCTATGTGCGGATATATTATGCACAACTATTGTTCCACACCCATACATCGAATGTGAAGACACTTTTTCTTTGACAATTTGTCTCCACTTTTGGACACGTATATAGCCTCATAGGTATGGTATTATTTATTAATGTGCAATTTATTAAATAATCAGTTATTCAGTATTATTTATTAATTAATTAATATTACAAAATTGATTATTCATTAATTAATTAATATTAAATAATTAATAATTAATTAATATTGCAATGTGCAATGCACTGCTTTCTATGGTTCTTAATAAATAATTAGTAAATAGTATTGAATACTTAATTATTTAACACATTTCAACCATAGTTGTGCGAGGATATGGTTGTGCATTACAATATTGAATAATCATATCCATGCATAGCTATGGTTCCTCACATTGCATATGGCTCGTTATTGAGAACAGATTAAAAAATAATATTAAATAATTAATTACTTAATAAAAAATAAATACTTTTTTTACTCATATATGCACGAGTAATGGACATATGTGTGTGCATGGTATATGGACATATGTGTGTGCATGGTATATCTATATAATTAATAACTACTTGACAAATAATACTAAATATCACACATATGATTTAGGGAATAATAGATGCACTGATATAATGTATGGGTACAAAGCCATGTTGTGGGGTGATACACCAATGGAGAAATCTCCACACATAGGAAGTGAAAAAGTCTTTGCACTTAAGCAAGAGCACATTGCACATTGGAATATTAAATAATTAATAATTATTTTTTATTTAGTATTAAATAATTAATTATTTATTTAGTATTAAATAATTAGTAATTTATTTAATATTAAATAATAAATAAATAATATTAAATAGTTAATAATTAATTAATTATTTAGTAAAGTGCACATTTCATATTGTACATTGCACATTAATAAATAATACCATACTTGTGCGATGTTATACTTATTCACACGAGCGCACAATTAATCAAAGCAAAAGCCTCCTCTCATAAAATGCACGCGTATTGGACCTGTGCAGAGGTGTGGAAATTTTTTCAAAGAAAAAGCCTCTAAACATACGATGTACTAATAGGTTTTACTTCACATTGGACATTTTTTTTTTCTTATTTTTTCAAAGTTTTATGCTAACTTATTTTATTTTATTCTAATGATTTCCATCTTTGCATATACAACAATGCTTTTTTTCTTTGTTATATGAATTAGATTTTGACAAAGACTATTGATTATCTATGCATATAGTTATTTTGTTTTGTTTTAAGCAAAAAGAGGTAGATCCTATTATATTACTGGAAAAAATAAACATTCATCTTGAGGCTGCTAGTTATTCCGCCGAATTAGCGAAAACCAGAATAGCTGGAGGCCTTGGATGTCCATGTCCAAAAGAGGTGGTCTACCATCAGTACCTCCCGTAGTAAACTAGGACAAGCATCGACCTATAGTCTTGTAAAAGCCCCGTCGTTACGACGAGAAGCGACAACATAGGTAAAAAGTAAATAATTTTTTTTTTTTTTTTACTGCACTAGGAAAGTACTAACAACAAAACAATCACAACAACTCAACTCAACGAATTCAAATGAAGGAGGACACAACTAACATAAACTTC
>JZKD02S1536089.1:660302-678322 GCA_000966675.3 Picea glauca | reverse complement strand
GTAAAAAGTAAATAATTTTTTTTTTTTTTTACTGCACTAGGAAAGTACTAACAACAAAACAATCACAACAACTCAACTCAACGAATTCAAATGAAGGAGGACACAACTAACATAAACTTCCATGGCGAGCGAGAAAAATAATATCAACAATCATTAATTACAAAAGTTTCCATGCACAGGAAGTAAACAACTAGATCCATCACGCAGTACATTGAAATCCCATTTCACAAGAAGGATAATATCTAATACTATCATCATGACATTAATTCCCATACACATGAGAATCCCACTATCTAACATTTTACATTACTTTATAAGTCGGCGCGCGCGATCGATTTTATTAACTGAATCCTTCACATGTTAACATTCTTCTAAAGGCACAAGGGTAACCAATTTTGTTATAAAAGCGTAAAACGTTAGAATTCCTCAATAATCATAATTCCACATTATTTTAGGGCGCAAGGTCAACTAATAAATCACGCTTCACCCTAGCTTGAATAAATATAAGGAACTCACCTGAGGTAAAAATAAGCTTCTTCAACAAGCAACCATCTATTACTTTTTCCTTGGGTTGCGTAACCTACCCAATTCTTATTTATTATTTATGCGCAAGTCACATTATAAACACTCTTGAATGATTAAAATAATTCAATAAATGTGTAATCATTAAAGGAAATACTTACTAAGTCAGTAGTATAAAAATACCTATCGCTCAATACAGTACATCACTAAGAGAATCATTAATAAACATGAAATCCTTTGTGCTTTATTTCCTTAAAGCTCCCATTATATATTAGATGTTGTATAGAATAATATATATAAGTTCTAATATATCTAGTGGTCATCCAAATACTTTAAGAGGGAGTAAAAGCGTTTTAATTTCTCAAAAATAAATTGAAGGTTGTTCCACTAACTTAGTGAAATTCACCAAGCTCATTATCCTATCATTACTTCCATGTCCACCACAAGAAGCAACTTAATAACCAATCCCTTTACCATTTTAATCGAATAATCAATAATTTCACATCAATCCCTTTATCAATATGAATTAAAAGAAACAACTTAATACTAAACAAGTTGGGACATACAATCCCTTTACCATTAAAATTTAAAAGGGTGTTAACTGCAATAAATTCTAAACTATAATAGAACTTAACTGAAATATATACTCACTTCTAACTACCACTGAAGTTATAATTCAAATTTAGGATCGTATCATATATAAATTAAACCAACCATCATTACCATGGAATGGTTTTCTAAGTTATAAATGTGCTTGAGTTGTAATTCAAGATTTTAAACTGGCCACAATTAACTAAATTATTTTTGAGATAGAAGTTCTGGTAACCACAAAATTACATTTGTCCCTTCCATAAAATCAGGAGTAATTCGATAACACAGTCGTAAGCAAAATTGGAAACTCGTGGCCAACTGTCTGTGTCACAGTCCACAATTAAAGGAAATCGGGGTGTGGGAAATGACTGGAACAATGCAGTTTCTGTAGTTTTTACCTATTTTGCAGAAACAACTGTGCCAACCATAAAATATATTTTTCCTTTATCCTAGGAGTGGAGGTATCATGGAATGAGAAGAATGTTATATATTAATTCTAATTTCATATGCATAAATACTAAATATATTATAATATCAATTTGGCAGAGAGGAATTAGAATAATCTGGAAAAAAAAAAACTTTGCCTAGTTATTAACTCATTCTATTATTCAAATATTATGTAACATAGGAAAACAAATACAGTGCCTTGCTGTCACCAATTTCTAGCTAATCCCTGTAGGGTAAATGGTTTTTCTGGATGCACAGAAGGGTGCTACAACCAGACGTGGGCACGAAAAGCAACCCGAGAATCGACACAATGAAAAGAGAACAAATCGTGGTCGCTCGTCTATTGAGCGCACTGTCAGTCTGCGGTCAACACACCCTCTAAGGAAGGTTTGGTCATTTCCCAGTCGAGCTGCAAGTGGTTGTGTTTAAACAAGAATAGAAACCAAAAGGGCAAGGATCCACGTCTACCCTTTGTCTTACACTGGAGAAAAATCACAGGTCATACATAATGGAAAATCGTGGGCAAACACACAATCTCAGTCAACTGTTAACTGTCAAATGTGGGAGTTTTCAGTCGTGGAAATAAACATAAAACAAATCTATGTGGTAGAATCTGTGGCAGTTAAGAATGGTGAAAAAAAAATCAATGCAACAACATAGACAGGATTCAATCGTTGTCCCTAACCAGATGCCAACACCGCACAATCTGATCAGACACCAATGTATCTAATCCCAGGGTACTCAAATAAAACGTAGTTTAGGAAGTTAAAGTGTTTGTCCTCCCTTATTTTTATTTGCTTTTTCTTCTGACGCCCAAGCACATAATGGAACTAAACTCTGTTAAGTTTCAGGATACCAATGTATAAAAATAAAAACAACGCAGAGTGCGATCAAGTCTTTTTCTAATGAGGATATTGATAAAACTACAGGTTGAATTTAGATCTGTTACATCATCAGGACACCAATAAAATTTCAGGCCGAATTTAAATCTTTTCATCACCAGGATATCATTAAATTGCAGACTGAAATGAATATACCAATATACCAATATGTAAACAGAACATAGTGAGATTAAATTTTTCCCCCTTTTTTTTTCATTACCTATATATCATTAGATTGCAAACTGAAATGAATATACCAGTATACCAATATGAACACAAAACAGAGTGAGATTAAATTTTTCCTTTTTCACTACCCCGTAATCATTAGATTGTGGACTGAAATGAAATTCTTTACTTTACCAGGATATCCATCCACTCAGCCAATAGAAAGGGAACGCAAGGGTCCAATTGAAGAGGTCATGGAGATGATCGCAGGGGAAAACCAACACGACGTGAAATTTCCATAAGCAGAGGTACTTTTCTAGAGGGCATAAGACAACAAGCTGCCAAGGACAACAACAAGGGTAGACGAATGGGTTCATCCTTTGCTTCAACATCCTCACACAGAAAAGCATGGTGTTTAATCTTAGTTCTCTACTCTGGAGAGAGAGAATGCCAGATAAGCTCCTGGCCGACTTCTCAGGCGAGGACTGGCGTGCTAGGGATGACGGAAAACATTCGCAAGGGTCACAGTCAAACATCACAAGGTGGTCACGACAGGCGGGAAGACAAAGGTCATGTAAATCAATGAACCAATCATTCAGCTAGGCTATAAAATTTCAGTCATGAAACTAGACAATCAACTTGCCTACTTAAAACGCATGCAGATCTAAATCATACATCCTACAACATTCTATCATTCAACCGAAAAGCGTACTGTGTCCTGTTCGCTTGCTCCGAGTGTCGTCTGCATGCTTCGTGCAACTCCCGCTCACCGACCATTGAGACTACACCGGTACCTCCTAGCCAATGCTAGGGGTAATTTTCTTCCCCCTTAGCCCCCCGATCCGCAAAGGGGCCACACACTATCTAGATGGTATGTCTAGCTTCCTAGCTCGTCTCGCAAGGCCGAGCTACCACTCCTATCTGAGTTGGAAAATCCCAACTCTCCACAAGTAATCAATCAAGTCACAAATCCGACAGCGTAACGTTATGCTAACAGCCCATCCCCTTCTTCCTCATCTTCCCTTTCTTTTATAGAGTTTTCCAAACCTCACACTTTCCCTAAATCACTTTTAAATTAAGTTTTAATAAAAATTTCTAAATATTCTCCTTCGCACAAGTGTCATCCATCCCCCTCTTTTCTCCAATAATTAATTTCTTTAAATTATTAATTGACTCATTTCCCTCACCCACCTAGATTTCCTCCTAAATTTCCTCCTAGGTGTTCCTAGATCCCCTTACATGTTTTAAATAATTTCCCTAAAAATGAAGTTGCTAAATTAGCTCAAATTAGAAGGTTCTTAATTGCAGATTCCTTACTATGTTGACCTTGCTTTTTACCATAAGTTCCCAACTTTCCTTTATTATGTTTCCTCCATTACTTAGTTTCCTAATTCTTATTGTTCCCTTCTTTCCCCTTTTATTAGAGCCAAAATGGCAGTTGCGCTATTTACTCCTTTCCCTTTATTATGTTGTTTAAAATCTTTTTATACTTCCACAAGTTAAATAATTTATTTCCTCTTTACAATTTAAAACCATGGATTTTAATTAAATTATTCCTCTCTTCATTTTACCCTCTAAATTTAAGAAGACTAAAACTATTACTTTAGTGGGTTTTAGTTTATATCTTTATTTTTTTTATTTTTTTTATAGGGTCTTTTTCTTAAGGCTAAACAAAATTTTACCCTAGAGAAGTTTTAGACTTAGGTTTAGATTCTGAACTGGGCGACAATTTACTTAGGGAAGTCGTTTTAAGAATTTCTTAAGGTGTTAAATGTCTTAGGGCCATCTAGGTTTGTTCCTTCCTCAACATCAATGCGACGTTCCCTTCAGGACGCACCATGTTCTCCAAGGGTTCCACTCGCCTCGGTTGTTTCTTTTGCGTGACATGCCCTTCAAGATGCACCACATGCTCCAAGGGTGCCACTCGCTAACTTGTGTTTTTTCGCGTGACGTACCCTTCAGGATGCACCACGTGCTCCAAGGGTGTCACTTGCCAACTTGACTGATTGGTAGACATCTATAACCCCTGGAGTCAACACTCCGCCAGGTGAAATTGTGGGAGACTAAGGGCTCTAAGGAATAAGGCCCCTGCCTTATTGTGTGCCCCTTAGAATCATCGTGAGTGAATGTCGTAGTTTTTTCTCATGAGATCGTGGATCCTCTTGAACTAGGTAATCGTTAACCTATAGTTCGAGACACGACGGGAGTGATAGTAGGTTGTGGCAGGGTTGTTGTCCACACCTCTCCCTCAACCCCTCTGGAAATTGTGTGTGGCCCCTTTACTCTATATGTGAGTCTGGTCGAAAATTTATCGTCAGCCTGCATCACCAACAATCGTGTCAGATCATGTTCACATCATATCATCAAATCAATGAAATATCACAATAAATAAATCAACCCAAATAGCACACTCCATGATTCAATCTGGAGTCCAACGGGTTCCATTGATGCCTCTGCATCCTCAAAGTCCAAAACCCTGCACACTCAATAAAACTGAGTCAATAGTACTTGTCTATGTCAAAGAAGTAGAACATCATGTCAGCTATCATAACGCATCATAATCAAGGATAAATTTTTTAACATCATAAAAGTCCAGATCACTTGAGAGCAAGTGTCCTCAAAGAATAAGTTTTCTCAGTGCGCCAGAGCCAGATGTTACATACACCCCCTCTTGGTCTAAACTTTGTCCCAAAGTTTCTCAATATAAATGCCAAAATAAAAGTACCAAAGTATCATAAGTCTATCTATCAAACAAAAATGGGAACGGCTAGCGCATATCATATGCGTCCTCCCAGGTCGCCGAGTGCGGACTATAACTGTCCCACTGGACCTTGACCTGATCTATCGTTCGACATCGTAACTATCAAACTCGATGATCCAAGATGTGGACCGGCTCAACCATGAACGCTCCCTCATCCGATACCTGCAAGGAACTCATGTCAATCATGTGTGTAGGATCACTAATATAATGTCTCAAAAAAGATACATGAAAAACATCGTGCATACACCTCAAAGAATCAGGCAAGGCTAGTTAATAGGCCACAGGCCCCTTTCTCTC
This sequence comes from Picea glauca, assembly GCA_000966675.3. Taxonomy (NCBI): domain Eukaryota; kingdom Viridiplantae; phylum Streptophyta; class Pinopsida; order Pinales; family Pinaceae; genus Picea; species Picea glauca. The sequence continues at coordinate 672,658 of JZKD02S1536089.1, read as the reverse complement.
CACAATCTCAAAAGGTCCCACGAACCTAGGAGAGAGTTTAGCTCCCTTTCCAAACTTGATCAAAATCTTATGCGGTTTAACCCGCAAGAAGACTCGATCGTCGACTCCGTAACTACGGTCGACTCGGTGTGCACCAGCATAACTCTTCTGTCGATCCTGCGCTTCTTTAATCCTTTGTCTTATGGTTTTCATTTGCTCTTCCATTTCTTGGATTGCTTCTGGTCCCACCAGGACCCTATCCTCAAGTCGATCCCAAATCAAGGGCATCCGTCATGGTCGCCCATAAATAAACTCAAAAGGCACCATCTTAATGGTGCTCTGGTAACTGTTGTTGTAAGCGAACTCTACTAGAGGCCAAAATTCCTCCCAACGCTTTTGTTGGTCCATCACATGCATGCGCAACATGTTTTCCAAGGTTTGGTTTGTTCGTTATATCTATCCATTAGTCTCTAGGTGATACGTAGTACTAAAGTTAAGTTGAGTTCCCAAGGCCTCTTGGAAACTCATCCAAAATCGTCCAGTAAACACCGATCCTCGATCGGATATAATCCTCTTAGGCACACCATGTAGCCTCACAATCTCACTGGTGAAAACTCTAGCTATGTTAGGTGCCTGATATGTCGTACGCACAAGAATAAAGTGAGAAATCTTCATCAAAGTGTCTACTACTACAAAAATCAAGTCATGTCTCCTTGCCGTCAGTGGCAATCCAACAATAAAATCCATCAAAATAACCTCCCATTTTGATTCCGGGATGGCATGTGGTTGAAGTAATCCTACCGGGTGTCTATGTTCAGCCTTGACCTGCTGACACTCTAGACATCTAGCCACAAAGTTGACTATGTCGGCCTTCATTCCTTTCCAAAAGAAAGAGGGCTTAAGGTATGCCCTCATCTTCGTGACTCCCGGGTGAGCCATGTAAATTGCTATATGAGCCTCACTCAGGATCAAAATCCTCAACTCGTCATTTGGCGGTACGTAATTCCAACTTTTAAAACTCAATAAACCATCGCTATCAAATGAATATCCCTCATATCGTGGTACCATCATTGTGTTTTGTCTGATAAAACCCTCGACCTCTTTGTACAAGTCATCATCACATTGTAAAGTGAGAATCTTCTCACGTAGATTCGTCTGAAGAGGCAACACCAAAAAGATGCGTGGCCTCCGACTCAAAGCATCTGCCACTCGGTTCATCATTCCCTTTATGTAAGTAATCTCAAAGTCGTACTCGCTAAGCAATTCCGACCAACGTCGTTGTCGCGCGTTCAGGTCGCCTTGCGTAAAAATGTGTTGTAGTCCACAATGATTAGTCTTTAGTTCAAATTTTCGTCCAACAAGGTAGTGTCTCCAAACCTTCAAGGAATATACAATGGCTAATAACTCCAAATTGTGCTTCGTGTAGTTCTCGTCACTCCTTCTCAGTTTCCTCGAAATACAAGCGATTACTCGTCCGTCTTGCATCAAGACTCCACCTAAGCCTTCCTTGGATGCATCATTGCATACCAAGAAGTCCGCGTCCATGTTAGGGACCTTTAGTATCGGTGTTGTGGTCAAAAAATCTTTAAGCCTCCGAAATGATTTCGCGCATCTCTCGGTCCAAATGAACTTCTTGTTTTTCTTCCGCAATTTCGTGATCGGATTTGCTATCTTCGAAAATCCCTTGATAAACCGTCGATAGTATCCTGCTAAACCCATAAAACTACAAACTTCTGTGACATTCGTTGGTGTAGGCCATTCCATAATAGCCTCAACCTTGGTTGGATCCACGACGATACCTTCGCTGGAGATGGCATGCCCTAAGTAGTGAATCCTCGATTAATGAAAAGAGAATTTGGACAACTTCCCATACAATTTGTGCTCTCGTAGCCACTGCAATACCAAGCGCAAGTGCTCATCATGCTCCTCCGTTGTCCAAGAGTAGATCAAAATATCGTCAATGAATACTTGGACGAACTTTTCCAAGTACTCGCGGAACACCTCGTTCATCAAACTCATAAATACCCCTAGGGTGTTTGTCAGTCCAAACGGTAAAACAGTAAACCTGTAGTGTCCAAATCGTGTCTTAAAGGATGTCTTACGGACGTCATCCTCCTTGATCTGCAACTGGTGATACCCTAATCATAAATAGATCTTGGAGAACACCGTCGCACACTTCATTTGATCGAACAGATCATCAATTCTCGGCAAGGGATACTAATTCTTGATCGTAGCCTCATTTAGTTGATGGTATTCAATGCAAAGCCTCCACGATCCATCCTTCTTCTGAATGAAGATAACTGGTGCACCCCACGGTGACACACTAGGGCATATCAGTCCCAGTTCCAACAACTCCTTCAGTTGCATTTTCAACTCTAGTAACTCTGGGGTCGACATATGATAAGGCATTCTTGCTATCGGTTCGGTCCCTGGTTTCAGGTCTATGTTAAACTTCAATTCCCCTTCCGGCGGCATCCCAAGTAACTCCTCTGGAAACACATCCGCAAACTCTCTCACCACTGAAAGGTGTTCCAAACCTTCCGCTACTCCCTTCTCGTTTAACGCAAGGATCGCATAAAGCTTGCACCCCTTACGCATACTCTTCCGTAGCTGTAAGGAAGAGATGTACCTTAGGGAACTCCCTAGTTCCATCCTACAATCACACGCCTCTGTCCCTCATCATCGACCAAGCTCAAATGTTTTGTCTTACAGTTGAGTATCGCCTCATGCAATTCCAACCAATCCATACCAATGACGACATCATAAGATCCTAAGATCGTGACATACAAGTTGATCCTTGTGAAAAACTCTCCCAGGTTAAGGGCACATCCTGTAACCTTTCCTCCAACCTTTTGCTTTGCTCCCGAAGCCATCTCTATGAAGCTAAACTCATCCTATTCGACTGCCTCTACCTTAATCCTTTTTAGCGTTGCACCAGAAATGAAACTCTTGGTAGCACCAGGATCTAACAAAATACTAAGGGTCTGGTCAACGACGGTACCTGTTGTCTTAAGCACAATCGATTGATACTCTGGAAGGTGGTTATTCACCGCCGCATGTATCTGATGGGCCTTGCCCATATCTCCCACGGTAGTGGGTCCAGCTGATCGTGACACTTTGGTCCTCTCCACAGGACAGTCGTGCTGGTAGTGCGGCTCCCCACACGTCCAACACCCCTTCTTTGACCTAGTAGTCCTGGTACCCAAAGTCGAAGATGAATTCTAACAATAAGGCCAAACTCAAACTTCTTGACCTTATGTTTCTGGGTAACTTGGTGCGGAGCATATCAAGTAGCTCCAAAAGGGGCCTCATACTTGGGTACCATGTGGCTACCTCGTCGCAAGGCGTCTCACCCATTGATATGATGCTCAATGAATTCCTTAGTAACATACCTCTCCTGGAACCGTCCCTTGAACCATTCCCATGACACGTTGCCAACGACCAAGTTCAAAAAGGCAGGAGCGTCTTCCACCATAAAAGAGCGCTACCCTTCAGTCGAAAGACCACCATGTGGAACTTCATGTTGGAGGTCATAAACGCGAAGTGTGAAGCACATGACTTGCTCTACAACTATGATTCAACAACACCCTCGTCCGTGACACTCATGGATTCTAGAACTCATCTCTCTCGAGATCTCGGAGGATGCTAACGGTACTAGCTATTGCACATTGTGGACCCTCAGGGGCACCCTCTAAATGTGATCACCATGAGGACACGTTAAGGTTTTTGCTTAACGCAAGCGTTAATACTCACGGGTTTACTACAGTGGAAATCCTAGCGATCCAAAGTCACAGGGTTGAACCCGTTCTAATACCATATGTAACAACCCCGCCGTTACAACGACAAGCGACAACATAGGTAAAAAGTAAATAATTTTTTTTTTTTTTTTAACTGCACTAGGAAAGTACTGACAACAAAACAATCACAACAACTCAACTCGACGACTTCAAATGAACGAGGACACAAGTATCATAAACTTCCATGGCGAGCGACAAAAATAATATCAACAATCATTAATTACAAAAGTGTCCATGCGCAGGAAGTAAACAACTAGATCCATCGCGCGGTACACTGAAATCCCATTTCGCAAGAAGGATAATATCTAATACTATCATCATGACATTAATTCCCATACACGCGAGAATCCCACTATCTAACATCGTACATTACTTTATAAGTCGGCGCGCACGATCGATTTTATTAACTGAATCCTTCACATATTAACATTCTTCTAAAGGCACAAGGGTAACCAATTTTGTTATAAAAGCGTAAAAGGTTAGAATTCCTCAATAATCATAATTCCACATTATTTTAGGGCGCAAGGTCAACTAATAAATCACGCTTCACCCTAGCTTGAATAAATATAAGGAACTCACCTAAGGTAAAAATAAGCTTCTTCCACAAGCAACCATCTATTATTTTTTCCTTGGGTTGCGTAACCTACCCAATTCTTATTTATTATTTATGCACAAGTCACATTATAAACCCTCTTGAATGATTAAAATAATTCAATAAATGTGTAATCATTAAAGGAAATGCTTACTAAGTCAGTAGCATAAAAATACCTATCGCTCAATACAGTAGATCACTAAGAGAATCATTAATAAACATGAAATCCTTTGTGATTTATTTCATTAAAGCTCCCATTATATATTAGTTGTTGTATAGAATAATATATATAAGTTCTAATATATCTAGTGGTCATCCAAATACTTTAAGAGGGAGTAAAAGCATTTTAATTTCTCAAAAATAAATTGACGGTTGTTCCACTAACTTAGCGAAATTCACCAAGCTCATTATCCTATCATTACTTCCATGTCCACCACAAGAAGCAACTTGATAACCAATCCCTTTACCATTTTAATCGAATAATCAATAATTTCACATCAATCCCTTTATCCATATGAATTAAAAGAAACAACTTAATACTAAACAAGTTGGGACATACAATCCCTTTACCATTAAAATTTAAAAGGGTGTTAACTGCAATAAATTCTAAACTGTAATAGAACTTAACTGAAATATATACTAACTTCTAACTACCACTTAAGTTATAATTCAAATTTAGGATCGTATCATATATAAATTAAACCAACCATCATTACCATGGAATGGTTTTCTAAGTTATAAATGCGCGTGAGTTGTAATTCAAGATTTTAAACTGGCCACAATTATCTAAATTATTTCTGAGTTAGAAGTTCTGGTAACCACAAAATTACATTTGTTCTTTCCATAAAATCAGGAGTAATTCGATAACACAACCATCAATAAAATTGGAAACTCCTGGCCAACTGTCTGCATCACAGTCCACTATTAAAGGCGACTGGGGTGTGGGAAATGACTGGAACAATGCAGTTTCTATAGTATTTACCTATTTTGTGGAAACAACCGTGCCAACCATAAAATATATTTTTCCTTTATCCTAGGAGTGGAGGTATCATGGAATTAGAAGAATGTTATATATTAATTCTAATTTCAGATGCATAAATACTAAATATATTATAATATCAATTTGGCAGAGGGGAATTAGAATAATCTCAAGAAAAAAAATCTTTGTCGAGTTATTAACTCATTCTATTATTCAAATATTATGTAACATAGGAAAACAAGTACAGCGCCTTGCTGTCACCGATTTCTAGCTAATTGTTGTAGGGTAAATGGTTTTTCCGGATGCACAGAAGGGTGCTACAGCCAGACATGGGCACGACAAGCAACCTGAGAATCGACACAATGAAAAGAGCACAAATCATGGTCGCTCGTCTTTTGAGCGCACTGTCAGTCTATGGTCAACACACCCTGTAAGGAAGTTTTGGCCGTTGCCCAGTCAAGCTGGAGGTGGTTGTGTTTAAACAAGAATAGCAACCAAAAGGGAAAGGATCCACGTCTACCCTCTGTCTTACACTGGAGGAAAATCACAGGTCATACATAATGGAAAATCGTGGGCAAACACACAATCTCAGTCAACTGTTAACTGTCAAATGTGTGCGTTTTCAGTCGTGGAAATAAACATAAAACAAATCTGTGCGATAGAATCTGTGACAGTTAAGAATGGTGAAAAAAAAATCAATGCAACAACACAGACATGATTCAATTGTTGTCCCTAACCGGATGCCAACACCGCGCAAGATGATCAGACACCAATGTATCTAATCCCAGGGTAATCAAATAAAATGTAGTTTAGGAAGTTAAAGTGTTTGTCCTCCCTTATTTTTGTTTCCTTTTTCTTATGACGCCCAAGCACATAATGGAACTAAATTCTGTTAAGTTTCAGGATACTAATGTATAAAAATAAAAACAACGCTGAGTGCGATCAAGTCTTTTCCTAATGAGGATATTGATAAAACTGTAGGCTGAATTTAGATCTGTTACATCATCAGGACACCAATAAAATTTCAGACTGAATTTAAATCTTTTCATCACCAGGATATCATTAAATTGCAGACTGAAATGAATATACCAGTATACCAATATGTAAATAGAAGAGAGTGAGATTAAATTTTTCCACCTTTTTTTTTCATTACCCGGATATCATTAGATTGCAGACTGAAATGAATATACGAGTATGCCAATATGAACACAGAATAGAGTGAGATTAAATTTTTCCTTTTTCATTACCCCGATATCATTAGATTGCGGACTAAAATGAAATTATTTACTTTACCAAGATATCCATCCACTCAGCCAATAGAAAGGGAACTTAAGGGTCCAATGGAAGAGGTCATGGAGATGATCGCCGGGGAAAACCAACAGGACGCGGAATTTCCATAAGAAGAGGTACTTTGCTAGAGGGCGCAAGACAACAAGATACCAAGGACAACAACAAGGGTAGACGAATGGGTTCGTCCTTTGCTTCACCATCCTCGCATAGAAAAGTAGGGTGTTTAATCTTAGTTCTCTACTTCGAAGAGAGAGAATGTTAGACAAGCTCATGGTCGACTGCTCAAGCAAGGACTGGCGTGCTAGGGATGAAGGAAAACATTTGCAAGGGTCACAGTCAAACATCACAAGGCGGTCATGACAGGTGGGAAGACAAAGGTCACGTAAATCAATCAACCAATCATTCAGCTAGGCTATAAAATTTTAGTCATGAAACTAGACAATCAACTTGCCTACTTAAAACACATGCAGATCTAGATCATACATCCTACAACATTCTATCATTCAATCGAAAAGCGTATCGTGGCCTGTTCACTTGCTCCGAGTGTCATCTGCGCACTCCGTGCAACTCCTGCTCGCCGACCGTCGAGACTATACCGGTACCTCCCAACCAATGCTAGGGGTAATCTGATTCCCCCTTAGCTTCCTGAGCCATAAAGGGGCCACACACTATCCAGATGGTATGTCTAGCTTCCCAACTCACCTCGCAATGCCAAGCTACCACTCCTATCCGAGCTGGAAAATCCCAACTCTCCACAAGTAATCAGTCAAGTCACAAATCCGACAGCGTAACGTTACGCTAACAACCCATCCCCTTCTTCCTCATCTTCCCTTTCTTTTATAGAGTTTTCCAAACCTCATACTTTCCCTAAATCACTTTTAAATTAAGTTTTAATAAAAAATTATAATTATTCTCCTTCGCACAAGTGTCGTCCATCCCCTTCTTTCTTCCAATAATTAATTTCTTTAAATTATTAATTGACTCATTTCCCTCACCCACCTAGATTTGCTCCTAAATTTCCTCCTAGGTGTTCCTAGATCCCCTTACATTTTTTAAATAATTTCCCTAAAAATGAAGTTTCTAAATTAGCTCAAATTAGAAGGTTCTTAATTGCAGATTCCTTACTATGTTGACCTCTCTTTTTACCATAAGTTCCCAACTTTTCTTTATTATGTTTCCTCCATTACTTAGTTTCCTAATTCTTATTATTCCCTTCTTTCCCCTTTTTATTAGAGCCAAAATGGCAGTTGTGCTATTTACTCCTTTCCCTTTATTATGTTTTTTAAAATCTTTCTATACTTCCACAAGTTAAATAATATATTTCCTCTTTACAATTTAAAACCATGGATTTTAATTAAATTATTCCTCTCTTCATTTTACCCTCTAAATTTAAGAAGACTAAAACTATTACTTAAGTGGGTTTTAGTTTATATCTTTATTAATTTTTTTTATTATAGGGTCTTTTTCTTAAGGCTAAACAAAATTTTACCCTAGAGAAGTTTTAGACTTAGGTTTAGATTCTGAACTGGGCGATAATTTACTTAGGGAAGTTGTTTTAAGAATTTCTTAAGGTGTTAAATGTCTTAGGGCCATCTAGGTTTGTTCCTTCCTCAACATCAATGCGACGTTCCCTTCATGACACACCACATTCTCCAAGGGTGCCACTCACCTCGGTTGTTTCTTTTGTGCGACATGCCCTTCAGGATGCACCACATGCTCTAAGGGTGCCACTCGCTAACTTGTGTTTCTTTCACGCGACGTGCCCTTCAGGATGCACCACGTGCTCCAAGGGTGCCACTCGCCAACTTGACTGATTGGTAGACATATATAACCCCTGGAGTCAACACTCTACCAGGTAAACTTGTGGGAGACTAAGGGCTCTAAGTAATAAGGCCCCCGCCTTATTGCACGCCCCTTAGAATCATCGTGAGCGACTGTCACAGTCTGCCCTCACGACATCGTGGATGCTCTTGAACTAGGTAATCGTTAACCTACAGTTCGAGCCACGATGGGAGTGCTAGTAGGCTGTGGCAGGGTTTTTGTCCACACCTCTCCCTCAACCACTCTGGAAATCGTGTGTGGCCCCTTTACTCCATATGTGAGTCTGGTCGACAAGCTATCGTCAGTGTGCATCATCAACAATCATGTCAGATCATGTCCACATCATATCATCAAATCAATGAAATATCACAATAAATAAATCAACCCAAATAGCACACTCCTTGACTCAATCCGGATTCCAAGGGGTTCCATTGATGCCTCTGCATCCTCAAGGTCCAAAACCCTGCACACTCAATAAAACTAAGTCAATAGTACCTATCTATGTCAAAGAAGTAGAAAATCATGTCAGTTATCATAATGCATCATAATCAAGGATAAATGTTTTAACATCATAAAATTCCATATCACTTGCGAGCAAGTGTCCTCAAAGAATAAGTTTTCTCAGTGTGCTAGAGCGGGATGTTACAAGTCTGTACATTAACCAGATAGACAAAAAACAGAACTAGTTTGGACAGTGAAAGTTCTAAACTAACTAAAACCATAACTATAACCAGAAGCATTTACCCGTTGGCCTCCGAGGTGGCCATGTCGACATATTCATCTTGCATTCCATCCTGAGCTCGCAACACATAAGTTCGCGCACAAGTAGGGCATATTTGTCCTACTGGTGCATTGGAAAAGGAGTCGTATAACATGTTTATGCATTGGCTCATGAGGGTGCCACAGTGGACTTGATCTTCCATCTCGCTTCTCAATTTGAACATCAATTACAAATGCTTCGGGTGGAAGAATGGTGGTGGGACACGCCATTGTTCATGCGTGGTCAAAATGGGAGCTGGCGCAAGGATTTTTCCACCCTCCTTCGACGGGCCACCCGCTTTGGTCTTCGGAACATCACTTGTTGCCTCACTTCTTTGTTGTTCCCTTGACGTGCCTTGACCTTGTTCCTTGAACTACTTTTCCTGGTCCATATCGCTCCCCATGACTCTAGAGGAATTGTGGCTTACTGCGATTGCAGCGTCCTGATATGTGTAGGATCTTCTCCGGAAAATCCTCCTCGATGTAGCAAGTGGGGAATTCCTCAATGGTGTTGTGTACTTGGCTCTCCATAATGACGAATTTAGTGACTTCCCCCAGGAGGCTACTTGATGGCTACCAATTTTCAAGCACTCTGAAGAGAAGAGGCTCTGGAGGAATTTGTAAAGGATCCTCTGGGAGGACCTCCTCTACAAATGTCATGGGAAGCAACCAAGAAATACTTTATCTTCACACAATATGAGTTATGGCCATGGATAACGCATGCTCCAACCTTTTTTGTCTCCTACCTTGCCGCAAAGGTGTACCAAGATGAGTCACATCATGTTTTTCCCCTCTCCCTCAGCATTGTGATGACAATTCGAATGAATATGTTATAGGGGGTGTCCCGGTGGATGCACCAAAGCTCAAAGTTGTTGGCTTGGTGCAAGCCAAAATCGAAAGGGAGGGAGCCAAGGAGAATCTGGATGATAACATGGAGGAGTGATAGGACAAGTTCCATTATCGCTCCTCCAACATTTACTTGTGTTGTCAGACTGTTCATGCAAGGGTGAAGTCCCATGGCATGAAGCTGGTGATTAAGGCTTTGTCCCATCCTTAATGGTGATGGTATGGGAGTCGATCTACCTTATTCATGGTTGGGATTGGCTCCTTTCTGTGTGGCACTGTTTCTCTATGTGTCACCCCATCCGAGGATCTATGCATATAGTTATTAAGTTTCATTGTTCAATATATATTTTCTAGTTAGTAGGGGTTGTGCCGCCATGAAAGCCTTTCTTATTATGTCTGGTGCAATTCGTTTTGTTGATTTCATTGTCATATCAAATTAAAATTACACAGTATATTTATTTATCACAATTTGTTATGTATACTAAGCATGTGAAAAATTTGTCAATCAATTTTATTAGATTTGGCCATTCATAAATAGGATGATTCAGTTCATTCATAGATATATCTTGTGTGAATAGGTAGCAATTATTTTTAACAAACTACTATGCTAAATTTTTTTGCATCAACACTACTAGATGTTTTTACTTTTTTTTTTGTTGATTCATATCATTCTCCTCTTGCATAAATGAAATTCTATTGTTATTTATTTTATGTATTGTTTAATTATTATATTTTGAAAAAAATTATTATTTATTATCATTGCTTGTGCATTTAACTATATTAAGTTTCATTCTTCTAACACATACAATTGCTTCTTTTCATAGACTCACAACATAGTACACATACAAGATATATGGGTCTAGGGAAGTTGTTGCAGTGTGAGTTTCCAATTATGCATTGCAAATGATTCACAATTTTTGGCGAAAGAAACAACAACACCCCTAGTCAAATTTGGACAATTGACTATAGAACACTACCTATTTTTTCAAGCACCTCTGCTTTGACAAGGAACCCTATCTAGGAAAGATAAACTAGCCATGCAATGGAGTGTATTAAGATAAAGGATATGTAATAAAATAAACAATGTATCGATAAATTTGGTCTTTTTTTTAATGCACCAAATCTTAGGGTTATCAAACTCTCCATGTATATTGAAGAGAAACCTTTCTAAACAAGAAAACCTACTCAATTTAGAACATTTTTAAATTTATTTAGATATAGTCAAGTTGAAGAGAACTAATGGAGTCATGGGAACGATGGTGACAAAGCAAAAGGAGGTAGCTAGGTATTTATGTAAAACATATAAGGTTATAGTGGAATGGATAAATAAATTAGGTATTTGATATTAACTGTAGATTATAAATTCACTAAATACTAGTGCAATGTGTATAGATGTCTCAATCACCTGCAATAGTCCAAATTATCTATAACTTCTCTGGTAACAATGTGCATATGCACATTGGAACATTTTCATATTCTATACAACCATATGTCTAGTCGTCTCGTGTTTCACATATGTGTATCCCCACAAACACAACATTTTCCTATTTTATAGGAATTGTGTGGACAAGTCAAACAAGTCATTACACTTTGATCCCACACTTGCACATCACTGCACTCCTAATAGTTCACATACTTGAAAAATGAAATCTATTTTCCATCCACTAAACCCAGTGGAAGTTTCAATTTAATTTATGATTTGTATATGTACAATTATCATTCATTGCAATGCCGACCATGAGAAGCTACATTATAATTGTTGGTTATTTATAGTTGCACCAAAGTTTTGCACAATTTGTGTCATATATAGATTTTAGTTTAAATGTCTGCAATTTACAAAGTTTTGAGTTTTCTATTTCAATTCCATATGATTATGGACATATGTGTTGCATGATAATGGAGGTCAAATTATGATTAGGGTTATATTTTATATTTGTTGGAAAGGTGTGGAGGTTAGAAAATATGTTGCAAAGAAAACATGATTGGCATCCATTTCATATACAATTTTCTTTTTCTTTAATATTGCAATGTGCAATGCATTGTTTCTTATGTGCAGAGACTTTTGCATAGGTATATGTGTCGAGAATTTTGCACGATTATATCCCCGCATAGATATGGTTGTAGTATATTAAATAATTAATTAGTTATTAATATTTATTAATTAGTTATTAAGTAATTATCTATTATTCCAATGTGCTACTACTTATGTGCAGATAATTTTTCACGGGTATATCCCGCACAGTTATTGTTTCATACGTGTACATTGTATGTGTGGACACTTTTTCTTTGACAA
>JZKD02S1536089.1:610981-627182 GCA_000966675.3 Picea glauca | reverse complement strand
AGACCTAGACATCGTAAGATAAGGAAGACATAGACATAGACCATATACCATGACCTAGACCTATACAATGACCATGACCTAAACCATGACATATACCTCGAGATAGACCTAAACCATAACCTATGTCCATGCCAGAGACCTAGAGATAGAACTAAACCATGACCTAGACCTAGACCATGATATATACCACAACATAGACCTACAGCTAGACCTATATCATGACCTAGACCTATACCATGACCATGAACATGACCATAACCTAGACCTATACCATGAACTAGAGCTTGAACTAGACATTGACCTAGACCCCCCTAGCTCCATCTAAGCCTAGGCATAACTTATACTTGACCCTTAAACCGATACACACATGAGACCTAACTACACTATGTGTATACCTCTTGTTGAAAGCCCCACAACCTTTGCACCTCCATATTGGTTCTCTAACCATTTCTCTATGCGTCAAAACACTTTGAATTTTAAGCCCTTATGTCTTATTTGTCCCCAAACCCTTATACATATTTATTCATAAAGTTGTTTTGTATAAAATAAATTTTATATCCATTGCATTAATAGCACTCACATGCTCATTTGACTTGAAATAATTGAATTAAAGTGTGATTGGCACTCTTCCATGCCCAACACAAATGTTCACATGTTCCTAAAACATGTGCACGCTTTAGTGCACATGCATTCTAGGAATGTGTGCATGTTTCTGTTGGGAAGTTTTATGTTCAAAGTAGGCTCCTCAACTTCATCTATCTCTTTACTCGAACAACTCGACATATGCATGCAAAAATAGAAAGAACATACAAGTTTTTGTTCTTTTTGTCTTGTTGTTCAATTCCTTGACAATTTTGTGCTATTGGAAGACAATTGTGGGAATAATTGGAAGAAAAATGTGTCCAATTGGAATTAGAATTGGAATTATTAGTTGTATATTCTTATGTAATACCAAGTCAAGTTTGTCCAATCAGAATTGTTAGTTGTGTCTTCTTGTGTAATACCAATACACTACCCTATTTTCTTTGAGGTGGAAAGAGGGCCAAATAAACCTTCCAACCCATTCAAATTTAACCCTCCATGGCTCAAAGAGGAGAGCTTCATCTCTCTTAAAAAACGAATGGTCTCCTATACACCCCCACTCCATAGATAAGAAAACAATCTAATTTGTGGCTAATCTTAAAAGAATCAATATGGAAACTATTAAATGGGATTTTGAAAAGAGAAATAGGGAGGATCATGAGCTCACTGAAAAATAATCTATGCTCCAAGACATCTATCAAATAGAAGGTGAAACATATTTGTCCTAGGAGTCAAAATATTTACTTCTAGCCTTGGAAAAGAAAAGAAGGAAACTCTTGGAGGAAAAAGAAGAATCTTGGAGGAAAAAGAGTCGGGGAATATGGATCAAAAGTGGGGATGAAAACACAATGTTTTATCATGCTTTTGCAAAAGGAAGGAAAACGTCCAACACCATTTGGAGTCTCTTAGATAAATTTATAAGGAAAGTCTCATCTTTTGAGGGAGTGGCCCAGCTTGGAAAAATTCATTTTCAGAGTCTATTTTGGGGAGACAATTGGGAGAACATTATCGAAGTAGTTAGACTTTCCCAATTCTTCCCAAGTTTTGTGAATGAGGAAGACAATCGGCATTTAATGGAGGAGGTCAATGATGTAGATCTAAAAGAATTTTTTCACATATTTGAAAACAAATAAGGGCCCTAGGTTGAATGGATGGACAATAGAATTTTTTCTCGGGTTTCAAGACTTAGTTGGGAGGGACCTGTTACAGGTTGTGGAAGAGCCATGAATACAAGACCATATGCATGCACCCATAAATTCGTCATTCATAGCCATGATTATGAAGTCCAAATTCCCCAATATCCTGATGAATTTAGACCCATATCTCTCTGCAAGTTCCTCTATAAAGTGATTTCAAGAGTGATCTCAAGACAAATTAAAAATATTCTCCCAGATCAGTTTCAAAGGAGCAGTTCAGATTTCTTGAAGGAAGATCCATGAATATATAGGGGCGACATAGGAGGGATTCAAATATTTAATGACTCAAAAATAAAAGGGTGTTGTCCTAAAAATAGACCTCTCCAAGGCCTATGACAGGGTAAATTTTCTATATATAAGACTCATTCTCACTCATTTTGGGTTTGATATACCATTCATTCAATGGGTCATGAGCTACATTACAACAATTTCCTTCCCAATTCTCATGAATGGGTCAGCTTCCCCATTTTCCCATGTTGAACAAGGGCTCAGCTAGGGATGTCCCATTTCTACCCTTCTCTTCCTTTTAGTTGTTGAGGGTCTCAATAGGGTTGTTGATGCTGCAAAATTGAGGGGTGAGTTTATGGGAATCCCCATCTCCCCTAATCCAAAATTCACTCACTTGCTATTTGTGGATGATGTCCTACTCTTTTTTAATTTAGATAGGGGTGATGCTAACTATATGAGAGATATCCTAGACTTGTTTTGTTGAGTATCTTTTATGACCATAAATATAAATAAGTCATCAATTTCTGTCCATAAATTGGAGGAAGTCAAACTGCTATGTTATTGTACTCTTTTCCCCTTTGAGGTAGTGGATTTTGTTTAGGGGTTTAAGTATTTGGGATTTAATTTAAAATCTGACTGCCAAAAAAAGGTGGATTGGTCTTGGTTTCTTTCCAAACTGGAGGAAAGACTTAAAGTTTGGATCTTTAGATGGTTTTCATGAGTTGGTAGATTGACTCTGGTTAAATAAGTTTTGGAAGCTATACATTTCTACTGGATATCTCTTGCTTGGATACCCAAAGGGGTGTTGGAGAAGGCTCAAAAAATATGTTTCCAATTTCTTTGGTCAGATTTCAAGGGACATTTTTTCCTCCCATGGGTTAACTGGAGAGATTTGTCTCTCCGCAAATCCTTGGGAGGCTGGGGCTTAAAAAACATTTTATTTTTTCAGAAATCCTTTACTAAAAAATCATCTTGGAGATTGATCTCCACTGAAAAATTGTGGAATAGAGTGATTATTCATAAATATATTCACCCTGACTCTTTGGTGGAGTGGATTAGAAGGACGATTAAAAAGTACCATGTTTTCTCAATCATCTGGAAGACTATCGTACATGATTTTGAAGTTGTGGGTGATGGTTTGGCATGGAGAATAGGTATTGGTAACAATGTCAGATTGGGCCTTAACCCTTGACCTAGATGTGGTGTTAATCACCAGTTGTCCCCAAACCTGATTCACAACCTTAATATTCAGTATTTTTATCATTTAAACCAAATTGCAGATGCTGAGTCCACTTCTATTTGGGAACATGCTTGGAAGGATTGCATTTAATTGGGACTAGATGAGTCCTATTTTGAACAATGGGAAACATAGATCTGAGGTTTAAAAACTTCACATGTTTTTATTTTGGGCAGGGAGGATGAACTGCTGTGGAAATTTGCAACTCATGGGGTGTACATTCCAAAATTGGGTTATATTCAGCACAACATCGATCTTCACCTCGGAGAAAAGTCTTGGTGGTGGAAAGGACTCTAGAAGGTTAAGTTCCCTCTAAAATATTGTGTGTTCATGTGGTGCTTCCTTGTTAAAAATTCCCAGCATGGAACATCGTGAAGAAGCGACAAATAGAGGGTGTAACATCCCACTCTTTTGTTCTCTAGGCACACTTATTATTTGAGGACACTTGCTTGCAAGTGATATGGGTTATTATACTATGGAGAATTTGATTTTGATTATGAGGCATTATGAATTGATGACATGTTATTTTGCTGCATTGACATAGATAGGTGTTATTGACTCGATTTTCTGGAGTGTGCAAGATTTTGGACTTCTATGATGCAGAGGCATCGATGGAACCCCTTGGGCTCTAGATTGAGTCACGTAGTGAACTATTGGGAGTTTGATTGTTGTATATATGAAATTTGAGCATCTGATTAGATGATATGATTATGGATACTATATCTGACATGATTTGTTGATGATGCAGGTTGACGATAGCTTTCCGACTAGAATCACATGTGGAGTAGAGGGGTCACACACAACTAACAGAGACGTTGAGGGAGAGGTGTGGATAGAAAACCTTACAAGCCTACTAGCACTCCTGCCATGGCTCGAACTGCAGATTAATGACTACCTAGTTCGAGAAGACCCACGATGTCGTGAGGGTCAAATGGGAAAATCGCTCACGATGATTCTAAGGGGTGAGCAATAAGGTAGGGGCCTTATTCCTTAGAGGCCCTTAGTCTCCCACAAGATCACCTAGCGGAGTATTGATTCCAAGGGTTTTTTATGTCTACCAAGTCAGTCAAGAGGCGAGTGGAACCCTTGGAGCATGTAGTGCATCCTGAAGCACACATTGCGCAAGAAAAATGGAAAGAGGCAAGTGGCACCCTTGGAGCACGTAGTGCGTCCTGAAGGGCACGTCTCGCAAGGGAAACAGATTGAGGCGAGTCGCACCCTTGGAGCACCTAGTGTGTCCTGAAGGGCACGTTGCATTGTTAATTAATGAATGGATAAACCTAGATGGCCTTAGGATGAATAATGTGATAAGAAAGATTTAAAATGTTTCCCCTAATAAAATGTTGACCAGCCTAAGAAAATCAAGTCTAGGTCTAAGTGATACTTGTGATAAAAGAATTTTATCTATTTATATAAAAATTAAATTAAAATTAAATAATTAATAATGATAATCATCATTAATCATGTGATGAGAAGGGGGTAAGTAATTCATTTAATTTATAAAAATATTTTGGGGAATAAAATTTAAACAGGGGAAAAAGGGGAAATAATTGTTTTGTCACTTATGATAATGAAAATTTATTAATTAAAAAGGAAAAAGGGAAAAAGTTAATTTCTACACCTGCCAATTTGAGTTTTAAATAAAAAGGGAAAGAGAGAAATTAAAAAAATTAGGAAACTAGGAAAAAGTGGGAAACATAAAAAGAAAAGGGAAACCCAAGGGAAAAAAGCACAAAGTCTAACTTATTAAGGTATCTAGCATTTAAGAACTTTCTAAATTAAACTCAACTAGAAAATTAGTAAGGGGGAAGTCATTAAAACTTGTAAGGGAATGTGGGGACACCTAGGATCGATTCTAGGAATGATTTTAGGTGGGTGAGGGAAATAGGGGTAATTAATTAATTAAGAAAATTAATTTATGGTGCAATGAAGGGGATGGGTGACACTTGTACGGGGAGGATTATTATGAATTAAATTTTTTTAACAATGAATTAAAAGGGATTTTGGGAAATTAATTGACTTAGAAAATCTATATAAAAGACAGAGGAGGAGTATGATGGATCTCTCTTATGTGATGCGTAATGTTACACTACAAAAATTTATACTTGATAGACTTATCTTGTGGGAGTTGGGATACCCAGCTCGGTGAGGAGTGGTAGCTCGACCTTGCAAGGTGAGCTGGGAGCTAACTGCTCTCTAGTTCTGTGTGCATGGACCCTTTGAGGCTCAGGGGGATAAGGGGGGAGAAGAGTACCCCTAGCGTTGGCTGGGAGGTACCAGTGAAGTCTCAGTGGTCAACAAGCGGGAGCTACACAATGTGCATGGGAAAATAACTCAGAGTGGGTGACTTGGGCTATGGTATGCTTCCTTTATTTATGCATGGTAGATTATTAGTATACTTTACACTCTTATTCTGTATGTTTAATTGGGTAAATAAAATGATTGACTTAGCATTTTAATTGATGATTGATTTTCCCCATAGCCTTAATCTCGTTGTTGATTGATTCCCTTGGATTTTGATCCCTACATGTCTTGACCGACCTATGGTTTTATTGATTTGTGATGATTTGCATTTTATATTTTTCCCCTCGTCCCTAACTCATCAGTCCATGCTTGATAATTCGGCCAGGAACCTGATCTATGGTCATCACTTCGGTGTTAATAGACCTATGGATCTAAACGCCCTGATTTTCTGTGCGTGGATGATGAGGGAAGAAGGTTCGTAGTAGTCGTCTACCCCTGTTGATTGTTCTTGGCTAATCGATGGTCATCTCACCTTCTATGTGATTTTAATGATGGTGTTTCTTATTGAATGGGACTGCATTTTATTTTATCTTATTTCCCCTCGAACGTCAACATTTGATTTGGATTTGCCTATGTTTTTGTGTGCAACATCTGTTGGGCATTATTTTGTCTGTGTTTTTCACCACTTGATTTGACTTCCTTTCATTTTGTTTGCTTGGCCATCTTGCCCCTTCTTAGGCTTCATTTCGTTTGATTTGGGGGGGGGGCGAATTTTTGGTGGAAAATTTATACTCTGGTCCTTAGATGGTGTTTTTATTAAGAAATAAACTCAACGAATTGTTTTATTTTGAATGATAGTATCTCTACGAAATTGATTGTGTAGACAAACGTTTTTAAGCATATATCGACGTGTTTTTATCACTGAATTTAAAGATTTCTTTATAACTGAATACAACGTGTTTTACCACTGAAATTGCCTTGTATTTATCTTTGAATTTAAAGTGTTTTTGTTATCACTGAGTTCAACGTTTTTATCACTAAGTTCACAACGTTCTATCACTGAATTCCCAACATTTTTATCATTGAATTTAGAGCATTTTCCCCCAATAATTGCAACGATTAACATATTACAACAAATAACTGCTCCAATAATTACCACAAAATCATCTTATTATAGTGAATAGAATAGCTCCTGTTAATTATCGTGAATTATAACATGTATAATACCGTTATGTCTGTATATTTGTATAGCGTATATTGTTGGACAACGCTTGTAGTGGGTCAGCTTTGAATGGATTGGCCCGGGGTAAGGATGGTCATGGCTCTGTGTATTTGGCGTATCCTCCATTAAAATCTGCATCTCAATTATTACCTTATGATCTGGATGTCTAACCCTGCATTCTGGAATTATTACCATGACCCGTTCTAATACTTGACAACGTTTATTTTGCTTATGATGAATACTATGATGATACCCTGGCAGCCATATTATTTTCCGCAACAATTTAGTTTTGTAATTTAAAACATTTAGACAGTGATACCAATCTGTACAGTCCACGATTTATATTTTCACCATATATTTTTACCCTATATTTACTCTGTATATACACACCCAGCGTTACCTTTTACAGGCGATATTTGTATCCCTAATCCACTTTGTTGTACTTATTTATCCTTACACTTTTTCACATTATTTCCTTTACATCTTATATCAATTCTTCCTATCACATATTTAAATGACATCAAATAATATAGTCGACTTAGAAACTTTACTTATTTAACTTAAAACCTTCTCACATATAATTAGTGGATAGTAACTTCTTTAATGGACAAAAAATTACTTAGAGAAAACCATTGGTAGTATTGGCCGCGTGAATTTGTTGGTTTTCTTATAGTAATTTGATGATTTTCTTATTGGCGAACTTTAACATATTCACCAATCATTGTAAAACTTGTTTTATGAATTCTTAGCTATATAGTGAACCCATCATGAGGAAAAATACTTACTTTTGTTTCAGTTTTAAATTAAAGGACGACAAGGTCATTTAGGGACTGTAAATTTTTATATGTAAGGACAATAATTAAATTGTGTAGTTTCAGTCTTAAAGGATAGCATTAGATACTTATCTCACCCTGGGATTTGGATTATTGTTTCATCGAGTTGTGTTTGTTAATGATAATCTTTTACTGTGCTCAGCTTGATTTATTGTGCAAGATATTTTTTAGCATCGTATGATTGTCTTAGTCGTCTTGTTGACTTGTCGGTTGGGTGCTAGGGTTAATTGTCACGTGCTGGAATGGTTAAGTTGATCTCCTAGCGCATTGATTTTAGTTGGTGTTGAGGGTATTGTTATGTTGTTGTGCCACGATTGTTGTCACGCCTATCATATGCAAATGACCTGATCCCTGAGCAGGGGATCATTGCGCACCCTAAAGAATAGAGGCGAACGAGAACTTGGCCTGAGTCGGTGCCTTCCATGTGATTATTGTCGAGCGTGTAAGTTGCTTTGGTGCATGGTTGGAACGCCTTCATGTGTTGGTTCGTGCACCTTGAGATTCTAGTCTAGTTCGTTAAGGTCATTGTGTCGGGAGAGGGATGTTGTTGTTTATCTTGTAGGCGTGGTCTTGTTTGCGTCGGGCGGGTAGTCGTTCCTCGTTGTTATTCTACGTATGTTGTGCCAAGTTTCCCTTGTGCTAGTGCGTGGAGTCATAGTTTCCTATTTCCTGGACTGTGCGCTTGCATTAGTCATTAGTGGTGTGGTTAAATTTTGTCATCATTGCCTTCTTACCTAGAAACAAAAAAAAATTGAACTTTTGCTTCACTCGTAGTCGTAATGATGGGGTCCTTACACATGTCAGATTGGGCTCTGACCCTTGGCATGGAGAATAGGTAATGGTAACAATGTCATATTGGGCTCTAACCCTTGGCCTAGATGTGGTGTTAATCACCACCTGTCCCCAAACCTGATTCACAACCTTAATATTCAATCCTTTTATCGTTTAAACCAAATTGCAGACCCTGAGTCCACTTCTATTTGGGAACATGCTTGGAAGGATTGCATTCAACTGGGACTAGAGGAATCCTATTTTTAACAATGGGAAACATAGATCAGAGCTTTAAAAAGTTTACATGTTTGTATTTTGGATAGGGAGGATGAACTACTGTGAAAATTTGCAACTCATGGGGTGTACATTCCAAAATTAAGATATATTCATCTCAACATCGATCTTCACCTCAAAGAAAAGTCTTGGTGGTGGAAAGGACTCTAGAAGGCTAAGTTCCCTATAAAATATTACATGTTCATATGGTGCTTGCTTGTTAAAATGTCCCAACATGGAACATGGTGAAGAAGCCACAACTAGAGGGCACGGGCTGGTGTGTCTTGTGCAAGGAAAATGATGAATATGTTCTACATATATTAATCCAATGTTGTTTTACCTACCACATTTTGTAGTAATTTACTAACAGATTGGGTCAAGTATGTCTTTGGCAGGGTCCATCGGTGGAGGAGGCTTGGAAATATTGGGTGTCCACCTGTGCAAATTGTAGTATTAAAGCACTCCCTCTGATTTTTTGGGGGGTATATGGTTGTCTCAAAACCATGTGATCTTCAAGGATAAGTCCATTGTTCTTGAAATCATTGTCCCTCAAGGACTAGGTATTTTATAACATTTTCTTTAAGAAAAAGGGGGGTTTTCCTCCTAGGCCACTACAAGTGTTAGAAGTGGATCAAAATAGTCCCTGGTGCAAATGTGTTGAACCTGCATAGAACAGATCTAGCTAGAAAATACTACACACATTTACAGAGAGAAATTGAGAAAGAAGAAGCAAGATAGAAAGAATGAAAGAATTCTCATTAACCGTATTCCACACTCAAAGAGTGAATAATTTACAATATATATAAGATAAATGAGTAACTAATGATCCATAGTGGTGGTCTAGATTGATTTGGACACACACCAACAGTTACAAGAGTAAACTACCACCTAGTCAAGTCTCTCAGGCAGTTACGGGAGTGAACTGCCACCTAGCTGAGTTAACTAGTCAACTAGTCTTTAGTTAACCAACTAAACAAAGAGTAGTTATTTGGTGATGATCCCAATGTTGCATGGTGACAAAACCAATGCAACATCTAAGCTCAACTCAACTAGTCAAACTGAAGTGTCAATTGAAAGAGAATATTCTCCAGGTGGAATATTCTCCCCTAAAATATAGGAGACTGGATAATGACTAATTATGACTAATAAACAAGGAATAACCTTAGGAAAAATAAATCCTAGCTGTGTGTGAAGTAACTCCAAAACCCCCCCTGAACATCACTATGGTGAAAATAAAGAATGGGTCCCAGCTATGAGGCCATGTTAGGTACCAAAATACAAAAGATACACTGAACTAAATGAGGAAAGATGGAAAACCTCATGGGAACAAACCCCCCCCCCTCAAATTACAATGCATAAAATAAAAAATGATAAGGAACAAAAGGTAGTTGCTAAGAAACCATGTCCTTCACTCCAAGAAGACCTCACAACTGTGCAATTTTATGCTCTTTGAATATTTCATTGAAGATGTAGATGTTTGCATGGATCTGATGAAGTATATGCATCATTGATATTTCCACACATATCCACTTTATCTTCTTGTAATGAATAATATCCAAATAAATTTTGGATGAAATTTTGAAAATCGTACGGTCGTTTCCAGAAAAATGCTGAAATTTTGTTGATTTTGAAATGATCATAACTTCAGTTTTCAGACGATTTTATTTTTGAAATTGGATATTTTCTTGAGAGGAATTCAAATATCCAAATTGTTTATGCAAATTGTGCTCAGAAAATATCAGAATGGCATCTAATGTGTGCGGCTCTCTTTTTGTCTCCTGAGATGCATGCACGGTGCATGCAATAGTGTCTACATGTGGCTCCTGAGATGTATGCCATATATCTTCCACATGAATTTCAGAAAATAAATCTGAAATGGAGTAGACATCATCTTTAATTATTGGGATACAATTTTTTGCAAATACTTTTGTAGAAGACTCTTCATAATAAGAGACTTGATCTTATGATGGCTTCTCTTCTAGCTCTATCTGTTTGACCTCCTGCATACAATATTCACAATATTCTTTATTCCCAAATAGAACCTCCAATCTAGTCCATAATTCATTTGGCGTTAATCCTTGTGATTCTTCATATACTTGATGGAAAAGTTCAGGAGAAATAGACATGCCGATACTTCCTATGGCCATATCTTGTCTATTGAGAAAGTCATTTTTCTCATCGACAGAATCAGGCTCTACTTCCATATCCATAGTTATTTGGTACAAGCCTCTGCATCTAAGATGAAACATAATTTTTGGCTTCCATTCCAAATTGTTATGAGGCGTGAGAAGTATTTCCGACGAATAATCCATATTTTTGGTGTCTTCAATCTTTTGTAACAACAAAAAATGATTTGGTGTAGCTTTTTCTTATCAGTCTGTCGGCTCTGATACCATGTAAATGTGTTGAACCTGCACAAAATAGATCTAACTAGAAAATACTACACACATTTGCAGAGAGAAATTGAGAAAGAAGAAGCAAGATAAAAAAAAATGGAAGAATTCTCATTAACCGTATTCCACACTCAAAGAGTGAATAATTTACAATATATATAGGACAAATTAGTAACTAGTGAGCCATAGTGGTGGTCTATATTGATCTAGACACACACCAATAGTTACAAGAGTAAACTGCCACCTAGTATAATCTCTCAAGCAGTTACAGGAGTGAACTACCACCTAGCTGAGTTAACTAGTCAACTAGTCTTTAGTTAACTGACTAAACAAAGAGTAGTGATTTGGTGATGATTCCAATGTTGCATGGTGACAAAACCAATGCAACATCTAAACTCAACTCAACTAGTCAAACTGAAGTGTTAACTGAAAGACAATATTCTCCAGGTGGAATATTTTCCACTGAAATATAGGAGACTGGATAATGACTAATTATGACTAATAAACAAAGAATAACATTAGGAAAAATAAATCCTAGGTGTGTGTAAAGTAACTTCAACACTTGGGCCTTTTTTGATGCGGCAAACCAGTTACCACTCCTATGAAAACCAGTTGCAAGTTGAGAAAAGATGATGATTCAAAGTCTACAGACCAGACGCAATATAGGTCAATGATTGGTATCTTACTATATGTGATAGTATCCATACCAAATGTAATGCAAGAAGTTGGAAAGGTGGCACGATTTCAAAAAGAACCAAAGGAATCACATGTCTTAGCAGTGAAAAGGATTTTTAGATATCTCAAAGGAACATAAGAGTTTGGATTATGGTATCCAAAAGGAAATGATCTATCACTGATCTGAAATTTAACTTGATCTAAAATTCAAGATCTTTTAACCACTATTTGCATGTGAATTTTTCACTGTTAACCATCTTTGTAATGCAAAATTAAAGAACATCCATCAAGCACATGAGCACATAAACATGTAAACAAACCATCTATGAACAAGAATTGGTAACGGAGTTCACCAGACTTCCTGGCTACATCTTCGGGTCCACTCCAATAGTAATACCACTCTTTAATTAATCTCAAATGCTTAAAATTTTACAAAGAAAGGCTTACATAAGAGCTCCCAAAAACCAAGTTTTAGATCTACGATTCTGGGTAGAAATAGACATCGTAGGTGGCTGGAAAACGTCATTCTGCAACTTTTGACTGTAAAATCGAGTATGCTTGGCTTGCCCAAATGGGCTCTGGAGGCATTGTTCTGTTCGACTACTCTGATGAAGAAACATAGAGCATATTCGGAATCCCCTAGAAATTCTGCAACTTTTGAGTATAAAGTAGACCTATTTCTGAGCAGGTCGCCTGTGACACCTTTTGGCATGAATTCCAATGTAGCTTCTACCTGTCAGATCCGTACAGTCTCGAAAATTATGCCAACTCCTCTTATGGAGACACTTTTATGTTTGACTACTCTAATGAAGAAACATAGAGTATATTTGGAATCCTCTCGAAATTCTACAACTTTCGAGTAGAAGTCGATCTATTTCTGAGCAGGTCACCTGGGACACCTCCTGGCATGGATTCCAATGCAACCTCTGCCAACTCCCCCTATCTCGTTTTGCGTGCCCGACTAAATAAGCAGAGTCGCTAACTAGTTCACCAAACTTAGTGAACCTCCTCAAGATTTGGCGGTAACAGCCAGATTTGGCTGGATCCACCAAACTGTTGGTTTCTAGAAGGTGACACATGTCATGCTGACATCAGCATCCGTATTGCTGACGTCATCAGTACAACCTGTTGACTGTTTGGCTTTTTATCATTGTTTTCAAAAAACTTCAGAGTGTCATAACTTCTTCATACAAGCTCCGTTTGAGAAAGTAAATATATGGATGAAATTGGGAGAACGAGACGGACACAATGGCGTTGGTTTCATCCAATTCTGAGAACTTTGATTTTTGAGCATTTTCTAAGCTTAGGGACCCTTCTGAGACTTCTGGGTCATTCCTAGATCCTCCTTTTATGCATTTGATAATTTTTGAGCGGTTTTGGATCCACTTGGATCAATCACTTATTTCCTACACAGATATAGATTGGGCAGGTTGCATTGATGACTAACGAAGCACCAGTAGAGCAACATTCTACTTGGGTGAGTGTTTAGTATCTTGGTTAAGCAAGAAACAATCATCAATATCTTTATCTACAGTCGAATCAGAGTATATTGCAGCAGCAACATGTTGTACACATGTTCTATGGATGAAACAAACTCTGACAGATATACAGGTTGAGTATGGCGAGCCCATTCCAATCTATTTTGATAATACAAGCGCCATCAATATCTCAAAAAATCTGGTGTTGCACTCCAAGACGAAGCACATTCCAATCAAGTATCACTTTCTATGGGAACAAGTTGCAGAGAAGAACATCAGATTTGAATATGTGGGAACAAAATAACAAGTGACATACATCTTTACAAAACCTCTTCCATGGAAATCCTTTGAGTATCTTTGCCAGAGACTCGGAGTAATTTCTACTCCAAAATGAATGTTTTTGAATGCTTATCTTATATGTCTTAGATTTACACGAGGAAACACCATAAAGAGTACATTTCAGGTTGAGAGATTAGTTTTAGGAAGAGTTCAGTCAAGGGGAGTATCCCCGGATGGAAATATACCTTTTCCATTGATGAGAAAGGGGGAGAGATTTATCAGATGAAAAGGTAAATTCTTGGAGAAAGAGCACTAAGGCATGGATCCAAGGGGAGCGATAGGCACAGGGGGAGCATGAGTGATATGACTTCAGTATTGCATCAGATTGTTGCCATAAATGCCAAAGGGTGATATTGTTGATTATTTGGGTTGGTTGTCATTGATGTCAACCCTCGAAGAAGGTCTGGTAGTGAATGTCGGTACCACAAGTGTTTGAGTAATGGACCCAAGTTTGTTTCATGTATAACAATCTGCATTTTAATATATTTGAAGGTAAGACTATTGTAGATGGATAGTACATGTCATGCAATTTCCGGTGGCATGTGGAACATCACATAACTCCTCACAGTTAGAGAGTTATGACCATGTGAAGTTGGAGAACCCTCATGGGTCATCTAGAAGCCCCAAAAGGTCAAAGTAGTCAAAGTGGTGGCAAAGAAGAAATTATTTAAATAATAAAGTGAAGTGATTATTGTATTATAAGTCAAAGAAGATACAAAAGAAATTATTTAAATAATAAAGTTAATGGAGAAATTACTCAGTGGATAAGTGGTTAGAAGTGGTTTAGCCCTAAAATAAGGAAAGTGGTTTAAGAGATTTTAGAAGGTAAATAATAAAGTGAAGTGATGACTGTACTATAATTCAAAGTGGATACAAAAGAAATTATTTAAATAATGAAGTTAATGGAGAAATTACTAAGTGGACAAGTGGTTAGAAGTGGGTTAGCCCTAAAATAAGGAAAGTGGTTTAAGATGGTTAGAAGGTAACTCCTTGAGGAAGCTATATAAAAGTATAAATAAGAGGCAAGAGTCTCTCATTTTAATCACACTTGAGCATATTGAATATCTACAAGTGACTAAGGTAACCAAAGGATATCTAAGGCGAATTTCAGAGGGAATGTGAAGTAAAGAAGGCCTAAATTCAAGGGAGGATAAATTCTTTTGATGATGATTTTTAAGGTATGTTACTTACAGGTCATCTCACCATTTTCTCAATAAATTTTCTAGAATGATTCAGACCGCAAAATCTGGAGGCCGTTGAGGAAACATATCCAAGTAGCTATGATAATTTTTTTATCTTGTGGGTCATTTCATTTTTGGATTTACACTCCATAGAAAATAACGTTTGTGGCTAGTCCTGAAACTAGTCTTAAACACGTGCTTCGGGTAAAAACTTCATAACTTCTTCATAACAGATCCAAATTCAGTAAGACCAAATGTATTGGTTAGAGTACAGTCTGTAGTATCTTTTGTACCATTTTCAGATCTATAAAAAAAATATTCCATGCGACGAACACTCTACAAGTTATCTCTCTAGAATAAGACAAAATTCAAGAAGGTGTGCCATTTTTTGTATAACTCCTTTTATGAGAAGTTCCAAGTAGTGAAACCTGGAGGAAGTGCATAAAAGACACTGAAGAACATTTTGTACTATTTTCAAATCTTTATTCATTACAGGTACATAGTTATGATTATTTCAAGATAGGGTTGTTGACTAATCCAAAAATAGGCATGCGAGACTAAAGTAATGTTTGATGAAAATAATAGTCTCTTGTTGTTAAAGTTAAGGAAGGTTTGCAGGTATGTGATCATATACACCAGGTTTATTATAGAGTTACAAGTCAGATTTGGATGATGAAATTGATGAGGGCTTTTGGTTGAGGTACATGTTGGGTACATGGTTGAGACAAGTTGTTGATGAGTTGGCACATACATGAGGTGTATAGTTGATGGTGCTAGTACAACTTGATGATTCATAGTTTATGTGCATTTGATGCATGATTGATACTTATTTGGTGCATGGTTGATGCAATCGTTAATGGTACAGGTTGAGGTACAAGTTGGTGCATGGTTGATGCACTTGTTTATGGTATAGGTTGATTACAGGTTGTTTGGTCCAGGCTGTCACAATTTGCTTGGTACAGGTTGATTAGTACAGGTTTACAACAGTATATCTCACAGTGATAATGTGGCAGTGGCTCCATCATTCTACTTATATTTCAAGGCGGTTGGATAGGCCAATGACAGGTGGTTGTAGCTGCCTTTCGGTTGTAGCTGGAGAACATAGGGGGTTGTAGCCTCCTTCTGGTTGTAGCTAGATAATTGAGGAGTTGGAGCTTCCTTCAAGTTGTAGCTTGAGAAACTAGGGGGTTGGGGCCTCCTTCCAGTTGCAGTTGGAAAACAAAGGAAGTTGGTGCTTCCAATGAATGTAATTCTTAAAGACATATAAGAAAAAAAAAATCGTGATTTTCTCATGCTTTGGGTTTCCATGTAAAAACATTGGTGTACTGTGTATGTGTATGGTTGCTCATTTGTTCATTGTTTATTTACTCTGCAACTATTTGATGATAATGATACATTGATATAACACTTTCATCTTATGGTTAAAAATGATTAAATTACTCTATTGTTGATTCACCCCCGTTTCAATAATCCAACAAATATAATATTAGATGGAAAAATTTATATATTATGAACATATCTCTTTTTGTACAATTTTCATAATTAGGTT
>JZKD02S1536089.1:574032-592142 GCA_000966675.3 Picea glauca | reverse complement strand
TTGAAAAACCCCATTCCAAATCAAAATGGAGGCTAAGAGACAATAATGACACTTTCCAAAGATGGTGGCAGAAGCAAGGAATAACTACAACATTCTTCGACAGAGCCTCCAAGGGAAATCCTTGCATAGCGGGAGTTGGAGGAATCATTCAATCCAGCAAAGGGACAACGATAGAAACCTTCAGCTGGGGACTTGGACAACGAACTAATAACCAAGCAGAAATCTTGAGTCTAATAAAAGTTTGCCAGATAACTAAGGCAAGAGGCCATCGGAAACTACAAGCGTTCGGAGACTCCGAAATCTTCATTAAAATGATACATTCGGGAGGACAGTTTAATGATGTTGGACTAAATAATAACCTGCAAAGACTAAGACACACTCTCCAGGACTTCACCTCTTTCAACTGCTACCATATACTTAGGGACTTAAACAAAGAAGCAGATGCTTTAGCCAATAAAGGCTGCCTCCTAGCACAAGGAGATCTATGCATAAATGACGGAGACCCAACAAAAATCTGTATCCCTTGAAAAGGACAACAGCGTGTAAAAGATTATAGATGGTTGTGCGAAGGATGGTTGGAACATATGCTGAAACATAGTGTTGTAACATATGCTGAAACACAATGCTGGAACATATGCTGAAACACAGTGCTGGAACATATGTTGAAACAGTGATGGAACATATGCTGAAACAGTGATGTAACATATGATGAAACACAATGCTGGAACATATACTGAAACAGTGCTGGAACATATGCTGAAACATCGCTGTAACAATTGCTGAAACAATGCTGAGACATATGCTGAAACAGTGCTGAGACTTATGCTGAAACAGTGACTGGAGTTTTGACATTTAAATTTAATCCAGTTCTATTAGAAGATGTTCAGGAACTAGTTCAGTTCACTAGTCTATAGCTATAGAAGTAGAATGGTTCAGAAAGACAGACCCGAAGAAATGCGAGGCCATTTTGTAATCGGATTTGTGACTAGTCCACCCCATTAATATAATCTATAACCATTTATGCTAAAAAAAAAAAAAAANAAAGATAGAATACATCATTTATTAAAAAATAATGATAAAATATAAGTCAATTTAAAATATTATTGAAATTGAGATTATTAAAACAATAATAAATCAAACAAATAAAAAGAAATGTATTATAAATAATAAGTTTTTAATAAGAAATGAAAATGTATAATGAAAATTAATAATAATAATAATCTATTTTTTAAGGTTATGGTCATGTTAGACATTAAATAATGTGTGAGACCCTCTTGTTTGTGGGATAAAGGGCCTTCTATACCTAGTCATTTGACTAATAAAATCTAAGGAAATAAAGTTGGTGGATGAAAAATATTTAAACAATTGACGAATAAAAAAATATAAAAGAATGGATAAAAGATCTTTGGACCATCCTTATAAGCACTCACCATCCATGGCTAATACACATATGCTACTTACCTAATAATTTATTTTTATTTATCCATGACTAATACACATAAACAATAGTTTATTTTATCTATTTTAATCACTTGCAAACTTAAACTTAAACTTGAAAAAACTATTTAATATTAAATATAACTTTCAATTATTGTTTTTGAAAACAACATATAACTTTGTAAAATGTTTATTACTTTAATGTGAGTAAAGTCAAATTTAACATCTTTCTATATTTATTTTAAAATTTCTTACAAATTAAGTAACTATGATAAAGTTTAGAATTATTTTAATATGAATGCAAATATCACTACCTATTAAGAGAATATAATACATTATTTATTAAAAAATAATGATAAAATATAAAACAATTTAAAATATTATTGAAATTGAAAAATAATGATAAAATATAAAACAATTTAAAACATTATTAAAGTATTACTGAGAATGAGGAGATTTATTAAAACAATAATAAATCAAACAAATAAAAGTGTATTATAAACAATAAGTTTTTAATAAGAAATGAAAAATGTATAGTCAAAATTATTCTTAATAATAATGATAAATTTTTATTTTTTTTTGGAGAAGGGACCCTTGCATTGAGATTGGTAAAGTCTAAGGAGGTATACATACCCTATCTCCTTCTTGTGACCTAGTAGGAGGAAACAAATTTTCTTAGCCATTAAGCCCACTAAAACTCTATCAAAATTATTAAAAGAAAGAGAATGAATTAAAAAAGAATTAACTTAAATTGAAGTAATTAATATATGAAATTAAAAAAATAATTTATTATCCTTATAAATTAAAATGTCAAAGGTTAAATTGTAATGATGAATATATGAAAATAGATAGTTAAAATTATTAAAAAGGGGGATGAGTTAAAAAGGAGATGAATTAAAGTGAGTTAATTAATATAAATCATATAAAATAAATAAGATAATATATATATTATTAAATTAAAAAAAAAATCGTATTAAAGAAGTTAAATTGTAATTATGAATATATAACAATGGATAGTGTAATATCCTTGTTTCCGCAGCTTGTAATTAATTGGTAATTATGATTACCATGTTAAGGCATGTGAACAATGTAAATGTATTATTGTTTGAATTGTCAATAAGTTGTTGTGGGGGTGAAGCCTTGAAGTACTAGCCATGACATCATTAGAGGAAAGAGTGAGGAAAACTATGGAGAAGGTTCATTATGTGTATGACCCAAAATTTCCCCTTGATTGGGAATAACAAACCTTCTCCAGATCCCAAGGATAGGAATCAGTTAATGAAGGAAAGGACCAGTGGTTGAACCATCAACCACTCACATGAATGGAAGCATGGTCTGACTGAAGAATGTCAGACTTAAGTACCACTGGGTATGGCAGACCAGGATGACCCAAGTTTCCTTCTGACAGAAGGAACATGATAGAACAAGGAAGAACCTTCCCAAGAAGGGTGTGCGTGTAAGGGGATAGACCCATGCAGACAGTCGAGAAGCGGAGACACGGAGGAGAACACGTGGAGCTCTCCAGTAGATGATGAACAGAAGGTCATGGGATTGATGCTGAGGGAGCATTTGATAAACCTCGTTGAGGCCATGATAGAGAAAGAGATCTATGAGAGTTCTCATAGAACAAAACTTGAGAAGAAGCTAAGACAGAGAAAGAATCCCTGAGAAACTGAGAGAGTTCCCTTGTGATATCATGACTTGGCACGGGGGTGGCCAAAGCACTAAGAATGAATGAATTTGAGCGTATGGTTGGGTGGAAAGGCGAACACCCACAGTCAGTCAGTTGGTGACCAACTGTAATAGATAAGTGTTTTTATGCCCTGTATGCTTGAATTGAAATGCGTGATTTGATTATCTGTAGATATGATAATTTTTGCGTTGTGTGAAATCGATTATAAGAGTATTTACTATCCTCCTGTAAAATATTTTGTTTGAACGGTTGTAAGGCAATAACCCTAGCCTCTGGTCCAATCAGAAAAACTTTGAGGTGTTTTCCTCGGGGAGTCGCCTCACAATTCGAGAGTTGGAGCATAATTCTTGAGACTGCCACAATATCATTAATTCCATGAGATGTCCCCGCCCCGTTTTAGAACTTAAAGTTCTGCGAATTTGGAGTGTGTTTCCTTCAACCCAGTAGCCTAAGAGACCACAGGCTCGTGCCCACGACCTTAACCAAATATCATCTAAGACTAAAGCTTATAGTTTGAGATTCCTTAAAGGACACATGTCACAAGGGCCTAGGAACCCTGCGCTAGTCTGAAAGGAGCTAACTCCTTCGACTTTGGGACTTCAGGACTTGTGACCCCACGACCCTCGAAAATAGTCGAAGGCCAAAGTTGTGAATCGATGAGGGCCGTCGATCTCAGGATCCAAGGTATATATTTCTCAGCCGTTAGATCGGATGTAGGAAGGGAAGTGCTAAGCGCTTCGACGAAGTGTTACATCGAGATATTAGGAATGGTCTAGCATCGAAACTCCCAAATTTTGGAGTCACAGAGTTAACATGGACCGTTAAAACTGGTGGAACACATGTCCACAGATCCATGGTTATATGGGAGTTCGTGTATTCGGCAATTTAGAGAAGTGCGAGTTTTCCATGAAGGTATGCAAGCCAGAGTAAACCCTGCTTGTACATGCTAAGTACACATGGCGATAGATCTGGCGGGGTCCAGAAGGAAAGTCGGGAGATACACAGTGAAATATTGAATGTTAAACCATTGAAGTGACGAGGACCGTTCGATGAACGAGTACGTGGAAAACAATCCTGTGGTCCAGAGACTTCTAACTCTGGAGGAATTTGGTCAAGGGTTTTCAAGGTATGAAAATTTCCAAAGTCACGAGCGCTGAAAAAGATATCGGTCGTTGATAGCAAGAGGATGCGTGGCACCAGATATAAGAGTCTGGAGACTTTGCTCTTTGGTGGATTTGCATCAAGAGGATTTGGTAAGCTCCGAAGCCAGAGATGCGAAGTAATGAGAACCCTAGGTCTATGGATCTACGTGGAATCTTATGGATCGTTATATTGAAGGACTAAATTGTTATCAATCTATGATGACATGGCTTGATGATGTCATTTTATGTGACGTGGACCCACATTACACGTGCCACATGTCACCCAGTTTTGGATGATTCACATACCCATTGTGCATGCTAGAGCATGACACGTAATTGAGGACACGTGTCACCCCTAACCCTCACCACGTGGTAGCCACTAGTACGTGCCGCTTGGCCAAAGTGATTGGTGATGTAACCGAGAGTCCAAGAGTCCGGGACTCCTAGACTCCAGAGGATTTGGGGTGTAGCATCGCAGAGAGACCAAAATATATGAATGTCGAAGCTACGTGGAAATCTTACGGGACTTCAGAAATATTGAGAGGCTAGAGCATTGGAACTAGGTCTGTCGAAGGGTCGGACCCACCTGTACCTGTCCTTGCATATATCGCGTTACCACATGTAGGTGGGGACCCTTCATGAGTATGGAGGTTTGGAGCGTGGTGTCAACGGTAATTTGAAATGGGCCTAAGGCCCGATCTACGTGGAAACATTTTGGGACTCCGGGAAATCTCATGAATAGACAGTAAAGAGACGTTCAACGCTGAAGTGCCGAAGTGTTGAACNTATCATCTAAGACTAAAGCTTATAGTTTGAGATTCCTTAAAGGACACATGTCACAAGGACCTAGGAACCCTGCACTAGTCTGAAAGGAGCTAACTCCTTCGACTTTGGGACTTCAGGACTTGTGACCCCACGACCCTCGAAAATAGTCGAAGGCCAAAGTCGTGAATCGACGAGGGCCATCGATCTCAGGATCCAAGGTATATATTTCTCAGCCGTTAGATCGGATGTAGGAAGGGAAGTGCTAAGCGCTTCGACGAAGTGTTACATCGAGATATTAGGAATGGTCTAGCACCGAAACTCCCAAATTTTGGAGTCACAGAGTTAACATGGACCGTTAAAACTGGTGGAACACATGTCCATAGATCCATGGTTATATGGCAGTTCGTGTATTCGGCAATTTAGAGAAGTGCGAGTTTTCCATGAAGGTATGCAAGCCAGAGTAAACCCTGCTTGTACATGCTAAGTACACATAGCGATAGATCTGGCGGGGTCCAGAAGGAAAGTCGGGAGATACACAGTGAAATATTGAATGTTAAACCATTGAAGTGACGAGGACCGTTCGATGAACGAGTACGTGGAAATCAATCCTACGGTCCAGAGACTTCTAACTCTGGAGGAATTTGGTCAAGGGTTTTCAAGGTATGAAAATTTCCAAAGTCACGAGCGCTGAAAAAGATATCGGTCGTTGATAGCAAGAGGATGCGTGGCACCAGATATAAGAGTCTGGAGACTTTGCTCTTTGGTGGATTTGCATCAAGAGGATTTGGTAAGCTCCGAAGCCAGAGATGCGAAGTAATGAGAACCCTAGGTCTATGGATCTACGTGGAATCTTATGGATCGTTATATTGAAGGACTAAATTGTTATCAATCTATGATGACATGGCTTGATGATGTCATTTTATGTGACGTGGACCCACATTACACGTGCCACATGTCACCCAGTTTTGGATGATTCACATACCCATTGTGCATGCTAGAGCATGACACGTAATTGAGGACACGTGTCACCCCTAACCCTCACCACGTGGTAGCCACTAGTACGTGCCGCTTGGCCAAAGTGATTGGTGATGTAACCGAGAGTCCAAGAGTCCGGGACTCCTAGACTCCAGAGGATTTGGGGTGTAGCATCGCAGAGAGACCAAAATATATGAATGTCGAAGCTACGTGGAAATCTTACGGGACTTCAGAAATATTGAGAGGCTAGAGCATTGGAACTAGGTCTGTCGAAGGGTCGGACCCACCTGTACCTGTCCTTGCATATATCGCGTTACCACATGTAGGTGGGGACCCTTCATGAGTATGGAGGTTTGGAGCGTGGTGTCAACGGTAATTTGAAATGGGCCTAAGGCCCGATCTACGTGGAAACATTTTGGGACTCCGGGAAATCTCATGAATAGACAGTAAAGAGACGTTCAACGCTGAAGTGCCGAAGTGTTGAACATCAATTTCCTTGCTAGCCTGAGTGTTAGACGAGGTTTATGCTATTCATTGGATTGGATGATGGATGGAACTTCCCTACAGGAGGTAGGAACCTTGAGATGGTACGAACGGGATGAAGCCACGGGGGCATCACGTGGCCCTCAACTAATGAATTCCCGAAGAAATTAGGTAATCCATAAGATATAAACCAAGGTTCAATTTAGAACATGGTGGGAGTTGTTAGAAAGCTACGAGTAAGTAGAAAAGAATGAATCATCTCGGAGAGATGATTCGAGATGAGTTGGTTAAGGAAAAATGAAATTATGATTCTCCACCCCTTAAAAGAGAATTTAGGGGTCGGGTGTGTTACAAATTGGTATCAGAGTGCAGAAAAAACACTTGGCATGCTTGGGCTCATGTACGAGTCATATGAAAATATTTTTGGAGGAATTTAAGGGGTAACACCCTATCTTACCACATTCCTAAAAGGTTTAGTCAAACCTCTACCAAAGAGAGGAATGAAACCTTTTGATGCTTATAGATATTTTGGAAATATACATTGTGTGTTGCTAGTGTTTCCAAATAAATAAGTTGATTTCACTGTGAAATTGTATGTGTTGTTGTACAGTCATAAGATTTGGTTACCAAGGCTAAGATGAGCTCATGGAGAATATTACTGCCAAACATAAATTTTATGCATAAGTTCCTTGAGTAGAAGGATGTGTATTAAAATACAGTTGGGATTTTACTGAACAAGATTGAATCATGCTAGTCTGTGGCAAAGGAATCCTATCATTTCTTTGGGAAATGATAGTCGATCCTACAGGAGCGGGATTATGTTGATGGGCACTAATAACAAGAATTGGATGTGAATGGATGGAAAGGATCCGTAGCAGTAATAATTACTTATTTAATGAAGGATTAAATCTTGTATATGTATATAATCCCTCACGATCATAAGAATGAGTCTAGTGAAAATTCTCAAAAAAGGGAGAGCATGCGCAACTCTCGGGTTTCGAAGGGAACTAAGAAATAAATTTTGTTTCTGGGTACAAGAATTGTTGGGCAGGGTTTTTCTAATCAATCTGATAAACAAAGTTGTAGAAATATAGAGTGAATGAGTGAGAAATCACAACAACCTCCCTTGCTTGGTGGATAGGAAACTAAT
The DNA here is from genome assembly GCA_000966675.3 of Picea glauca. Taxonomy (NCBI): domain Eukaryota; kingdom Viridiplantae; phylum Streptophyta; class Pinopsida; order Pinales; family Pinaceae; genus Picea; species Picea glauca. Next base: position 584,497 of record JZKD02S1536089.1, on the reverse strand, counting down.
ATGTTAGAATTCTTGTGGGAGGATGAGAGTGGCCTTTGTCCCTGACTGTTGCTGAACAGAAGGAATAATTCTANGCCACATGTCACCCAGTTTTGGATGATTCACATACCCATTGTGCATGTTAGAGCATGACACGTAATTGAGGACACGTGTCACCCCTGACCCTCACCACGTGTCAGCCACTAGTACGTGCCGCTTGGCCAAAGTGATTGGTGATGTAACCGAGAGTCCAGGAGTCCGTGACTCCTAGACTCCAGAGGATTTGGGGTGTAGCATCGTAGAGAGACCAAAATATATGAATGCCGAAGCTACGTGGAAATCTTACGGGACTTCAGAAATATTGAGAGGCTAGAGCATTGGAACTAGGTCTGTCGAAGGGTCGGACCCACCTGTACCTGTCCTTCCGTATATCGCGTTACCACATGTAGGTGGGGACCCTTCATGAGTATGGAGGTTTGGCGCGTGGTGTCAATGGTAATTTGAAATGGGCCTAAGGCCCGATCTACGTGGAAACATTTTGGGACTCCGGGAAATCTCATGAATAGACAGTAAAGAGACGTTCAACGCTGAAGTGCCGAAGTGTTGAACATCAATTTCCTTGCTAGCCTGAGTGTTAGACGAGGTTTATGCTATTCATTGGATTGGATGATGGATGGAACTTCCCTACAGGAGGTAGGAACCTTGAGATGGTACGAACGGGATGAAGCCACGGGGGCATCACGTGGCCCTCAACTAATGAATTCCCGAAGAAATTAGGTAATCCATAAGATATAAACCAAGGTTCAATTTAGAACATGGTGGGAGTTGTTAGAAAGCTACGAGTAAGTAGAAAAGAATGAATCATCTCGGAGAGATGATTCGAGATGAGTTGGTTAAGGAAAAATGAAATTATGATTCTCCACCCCTTAAAAGAGAATTTAGGGGTCGGGTGTGTTACAAATTGGTATCAGAGTGCAGAAAAAACACTTGGCATGCTTGGGCTCATGTACGAGTCATATGAAAATATTTTTGGAGGAATTTAAGGGGTAACACCCTATCTTACCACATTCCTAAAAGGTTTAGTCAAACCTCTACCAAAGAGAGGAATGAAACCTTTTGATGCTTATAGATATTTTGGAAATATACATTGTGTGTTGCTAGTGTTTCCAAATAAATAAGTTGATTTCACTGTGAAATTGTATGTGTTGTTGTACAGTCATAAGATTTGGTTACCAAGGCTAAGATGAGCTCATGGAGAATATTACTGCCAAACATAAATTTTATGCATAAGTTCCTTGAGTAGAAGGATGTGTATTAAAATACAGTTGGGATTTTACTGAACAAGATTGAATCATGCTAGTCTGTGGCAAAGGAATCCTATCATTTCTTTGGGAAATGATAGTCGATCCTACAGGAGCGGGATTATGTTGATGGGCACTAATAACAAGAATTGGATGTGAATGGATGGAAAGGATCCGTAGCAGTAATAATTACTTATTTAATGAAGGATTAAATCTTGTATATGTATATAATCCCTCACGATCATAAGAATGAGTCTAGTGAAAATTCTCAAAAAAGGGAGAGCATGCGCAACTCTCGGGTTTCGAAGGGAACTAAGAAATAAATTTTGTTTCTGGGTACAAGAATTGTTGGGCAGGGTTTTTCTAATCAATCTGATAAACAAAGTTGTAGAAATATAGAGTGAATGAGTGAGAAATCACAACAACCTCCCTTGCTTGGTGGATAGGAAACTAATATGTTAGAATTCTTGTGGGAGGATGAGAGTGGCCTTTGTCCCTGACTGTTGCTGAACAGAAGGAATAATTCTASGTGTAATGGTTAAGACTAATTATGACCCAAWGATACTCTAGATTTCTGAAATAGAATACTTAGTAAGYAACATAACTAAAAATTTCATTTGGACTTTAAGGGAATAGTCGAAACTTTATTAGGCATTAGAAAATTTATTATAATTAAGGTAAAATGGTTTATTAAATGTTGATCCTGAATGTGKTAAATGAAGTGTTGGGGCACTTCGAGAAGCCCAATGGGTCAGATTGACATCCAGTGGTGGATGGTAGCCATATAAATATAGTTGGACCATAGTTGAAGGAATCTAGAAAAKGATTTCCTTAATCAGAAGGTATGCTAATCAAGACCAGTTGGAAGCTAGATTGTTTGTTTTATCACCTCGGGCATGGTTATAATTGTCCAGACTGTATGTATCAGTGGAAATTTTTTTCATGAAAGTTGAGGCAAGAGTGTTTTCTTTCTAGTTGTTATCACATAGAAAGGGAAACATAGTTAAGACTATGTCTGTTAAATTGCCAGGTGGATATCTTGTGAATGATTGCAAGCTCTCAATTGAAAGGGAATATCAATGTTGAGTGTCCCTATGAGACTTGTCATAAGGATGGTAGCAATATCCTTGGAGGAGGATCTAGAAGTTTGATATGTCCATGTGCATGTATGACATGGAAAGGGTGTAAACAATGAGCTTGCATGATGAATGTTTGGCTAGGTTTGTATGTGTTTGAATGCATGGGTTAATGCATTGTGAGGCTTCTTGACATGAAGATTGATATTAATACCAATTAGGTATGAAATATATTAAATGTGCAAGTGATGCACATGCATGATGTAAAGATAAATGTATACTAAAGGCACAATATGGCTGCCTTGATGAGTGATATATAAGGTAAGAATTGCAGTTGCCAATATTAAGTGAATACCATGGATGCATGGTTGACTCCATTTTGAAGAGTCATGAAAGTTGTATTTTGAATGATAGCTTAAGGGGAATGTGATCCATTCCCTCAAGAAAGACTAGTATAAATAGAAGAAAGACTGGATGAGCAAGGATGATTTGTTGTCATGATAAGAGGCAAATGATTCTTCCTTTTAGGGTCACATGAGAATGATTGTGAACAATCATGAGTTGATTGATTTCAAAATAGAGATGTAGGTGGGTTGTGAAATATACCTATGGCAGCTACACACAGGCTTATGATTATGCATATGGTTAAGCACATCATGGATGTAAGCTAACAAAACTAGAATATCTGTGGATACATAATTTGGACGCATGACAAAGATGTATGTTTATATTCCTTATGAAATATTTGGTACCTAGATAAAGCCAAATCAAGTTTGAGGCTATCACATATAGTGAAGGATATGCAATAAGGAAGTTGCATGTTGAAGGAGTTCCCTGTGGAGGAACTGTGTGAAGACTCTGTCAAGAGAACAAAGTCACAACCTTATTGACTACTGAGAATTAAGCAGCGAGATACGGGCTTGTATATATATATATATATATAAGAATCCTCTATTACATTTTGAAAAACATCATGGAATGAATAGAATACTAATAATGAATCTTTACCATTCTAATAACCGAATGGAATACAAGATGCACAGGTTCATTATACATTATGGACAAAAGTATTTTCTATTAAAGAATCTTGATGTCTCCTAAGACTTAGGATGAGCCTAACCAAGGTTGCTCAATAAAAGAGCAGAAAGATCACAATAAGAAGTCGATTGCATAAGTAAAGGGGGAGAAAAGGAGGAACACTTTTCTCACTCTAAGAACCCTGAGTTGTTTAACAGAGTCGTATGATTAAAAGAGCAGCTGTGGAAACTAGTACAGCTGGTAAAAGGAAAATAAACCCCCAAAGTATGATTAAATGAATAAGCATGGATGAGACGCGTTAAGTAAAGCCAATGATGCCTTGGAAAGTAACTCAGTTGGACTGAAATCCCAAGGGTGTGTAGAAGAGTTGGACTAAGGAAGAGTTCTTTGACTCCTTCATGGATGTTGTTGTATTTCTCTAGTACGAGAGATGGATTTACTAATGCATGTAAGTGTTTGACATCATAAGTATTATGGTTACATGACTGTAGAAAGAATTGCAAATTGTTTGTGTTCCATTTGTGGAAACTTTAAGGATACCATGAAGAAGTGCATAAGGATATGTTAGGACATTTGTGAAAATGTTTTGTTGAAGTGATACATTCATTTTTACCTTGCTTGAAAAATAATATAATCATGATGTATGACATGTGTAGAAAGGAATTGGAGCTATTGAGGCANTGGAAACTTTAAGGATACCATGAAGAAGTGCATAAGGATATGCTAGGACATATGTGAAAATGTTTTGTTGAAGTGATACATTCATTTTTACCTTGCCTGAAAAATAATATAATCATGATGTATGACATGTGTAGAAAGGAATTGGAGCTATTGAGGCAGACAGTTGCCAATGCTGAACAACCTCAAGCAAAGGAGGACTATGAGAATGTTGTTGTTAAAATATTGATTAAGGGATTTGGTAAGAACCCCTTCCGAAATATTTTATTGTCTTAGTGTTATGCATGAACTTTTGAAAGGTAGTTGTATGCCTTGGATACCCATGTGAGGTATGATTTACAAGGGACAACCTGAATGATGGAGGTGTGAACCTCTGGTAGTAAAGATTATTTGTAATCTTGGGAAGAATTCATGAACTGATATGTCATGAATGCATTGAACAATCAAGGAATGATTAAAGGAATTCATGTGAAACCTTGAGTTTCATGAATGGCGATTTAAGGTTGTGATCGATTTGGAGCAGAAAATATGGTTCTGCTAAAATAATAAATATGAACAGAGAATCCATATGGTAATAAGTTTGATGAATTCCAACACACCTTGGCGAAAGTGCCTAACCTGAAAAGTGATAATCTAAAATCAATGCAAGGGCACATTACGTGTGAATGTAGCCATGGACATTGACACATTGATTAAATTCACTTAATGTTGAATTGCATCGGGAAAGGTTGATATACTTAACTGATGCATGTGTAAGGAATGAAATTTCCTTTTTTTTCTTTATATCATCAAATAGATAAAATTGATTTGATTCTTAGCATGCACAATTTAAGAATTGTTTGTGATGACATTATAAAGGTGTAGTGAAGATATAATGTGCATGAGAACTAACCATTTGTTTGGATGAGGAATGTTGAAATTGCAGGAAGCAAAGGGTCTCAGATATGGTAGTGTTGTAAGACTATAAGGAAGAACAAAATTGCCTGCTGACCCAAACTGCTATAGGAAGGAAATTCCCATAATTGGTGGATTTGGTTTAGTGTGGAACAGATCTGAAAATAAATGAGGAAATTGGAAACTCTACGAGTGACAGAATTGCAATAAAAATTCTCAAATTTAGAATAAATGATGATGTCTCATGAATTTATGTATACCTGTGATACATCCGGGAAGAAAAGATATGTCCAGAAAGGACAGATGAAGGCTGTCAAGCTAAAAAAGAATGAGAAATGGCTACTGCTCAGCCATGAGAACCCCATGGTAAGCCATGATCGCCTGGAATATGTTGTGTTGAGGTAACACAAGTGGGAGGGAAGCCTCGACGGAGAAATTTTGAGGGATGCCTCTATTGTAAGGCTCAATGAAGTCTCTAAAATTCTTCTTGTGCGATAAATCCTTGGCAAGGCAAGATGGATCGCCTGAGGAACTGTATAGCAGAGAAGGGGATGCCTGATCCTAGGCCTGGAGGGTGAGTGACCGCAAGGAAGAGGAGACTTTGATAATTCTTATAAATTATCGATTGGGATCATGCACATAATGGGTATGTCCAGGAAAAAAAGTGATCCCAGATAACAAGACAAACATGTGGATCCAAATCCACAGACTTAACAGATAAGTATTGTGCTAGATTATGAAAATTTTCCTCTTGAATTTTGCACAACAATAAAATGTTTTCGCATGAAATTATGATTAATATACTTTTTTTCTAAGATTATTGAAGGAAGGTGACGAAGACCAAGGGTCTCGAAAGGACCTAATCAAGAGAGAGAATCAAGATTTTGAACCACCTGAATGACAAAGACATGACAGGTGTTACTGAGAAAGAACACGGAGGATGATGTTCCCTTTTTAAAGGGGAGGGGATTGTAACACCCCTATTTCCCCTAGCATGTAATTAATAGGTAATTATGATTACCATGCTAATGAATGTGAAAAATGTAAATGTATAATTGTTTGAATTGTCAATAAATGACTGTAGGGGTGAAGCCTTGAAGTAGTTTCCATGACATCACTAGAGGAAAGAGTGAGGAAAACTATGTAGAAGATTCATTAAGTGTATGACCCCAAATTTCCCCTTGATAGGGAATAACAAACCCTCTCCAGATCCCAAGGACAGGAATCAATTAATGAAGGAAAGGACCATTGGTTAGACCATCAACCACCCCGATGAATGCAAGCATGGTCTGACTAAAGAATGTTAGCCCGAAGTACAACTGGGTCTGGAAGACCATGCTGACCCGAGTTTCCTTCTGACAAAAAGAACATGATAGAACATGGAATAACCTTCTCGAGAAGGGTGTGCGTGTAAGGGGATAGACCCATGTAGACACTCGATAAGAGGAGACAGTGAGGATAAAGTGTGGAGCTCTCCAAAGGATGATGAACATAAGTCCACGAGCTTGATTTTGAGGGAGCATCTGATAAAACTTGTCGAGGCTATTATAACCCTAAATTTCTCTATACATTCATACCTGGCATCAGGCCCTCTTACTTGCTATTTTTACCAAGCCATGGCTAAGTTTCTCTTCTTAAAAAAACTATTTTTGAAGATGTATGCACCCTACACCAATGATTCCCACATACACAAGCTTGATGCACCACTACAGCCCGCATACGTATGCTAGCTACACCATTACAACTCGGGTATACTTGCAAAAGTTGCAAAAATTAAAAATTTGCAAGGAATTAATTGAGATTACGGGATATTGGGTAGCTTCCCAACTGATCCACTGCCTATAGCCCATCACYCAACCGAATAACCATCCTTTTGTCATATAAAAGGAGGTGTTGGGGTCTCATTCCTAGGCCAAGRATAAGAAAAGTGAAACTCTTCCCATTTCASATCCCCTCCTTGACCCAAGAAATTGCAKCCACCTTGTGATATTTGCATCAGAATTTCCCATTTTTTCCTTTTTCCTCCATCATAAGCGTATTCCATTTCCCTAGAAGAAGTGTGAGAGGAGAAAGATACGTCGAGGCGCAGTTRGAGCTTGGTTAAGAGAAGCTTAGACCAGGTTCGTGGAGCATTTGYTGACCTTGTTGTATKTAAACATTGTGATATCAATAAAATAAATACTTTTTCTGTCCCGAAATATGATGTGTCAAATGTTTTCATTTGATTTATGTTTTATTATAACATCTAACCCATGATTTATATATGAAATGCATGTTTTTAGTTCCTTGTTTATCTATTTTTGAATGCAGGTCAGCCTTGAGAGGAGGCTTGCAGTCAGTAGAGCTATCAAGCGCAAGAGTATCGACACTGGACACAGAGTAAAAGGTACAATTACCTGATCCTTCTTACTTTGTATTTCGTGCATGAGTTTGGGATATGTTTTGGGTAGTTATAAAGGTAGGATACTTTTAGATGATTGTGATTTGACTACATGTTGAACCTTAGTGTAGTCTATAAGGGGTTTTTCTGACAATAGAAGAGTTGGTGACCATACTGGGGAATTGATTTTACTACATGCCACTCGGCTTCAGCCAAGAGGCATTGTTATATCATCGTAGCAGTAGACTACTTCACAAAGTGGGTTGAGGCTATGTCAACATTTAATAATGATGGCGAGACAACAACTCTCTTTATTTTCAATCAGATAGTAGCAAGGTTTGACATCCCAAAGGAGATTGTCAATGACCATGGTGGTCACTTTCAGAACAAAATGATGTCTGAGTTAACATCAAGGCTTGGGTTGATGTAAGAGAATTCATCACCTTACTACCCACAAGTGATTGGTCAGGTGGAAGCTGTGAATAAGTCCCTCAAGACTATTGTGTAGCGAACGATCAATTCTACCAAGTCAAATTGGCATTTGATATTGTACTCGGCATTATGGGCCTATCGAACGTCTATAAATACTGCCACTAGTTTCTCACCCTTTCAACTCATTTACAGGCTAGAAGTAGTCTTTCCAATAGAGTTCCAGATCCCATCTCTAAAGCTGGAAGTACAATTATTTCCAGACACTTCACCGCTTGAGGAATGCTTATTATATCTCGAGAAGCTCGATGACCAATGTTGTGATGTAGCCTTGGCCAAAGAGGATCACAAGCAATGAGTCAAGTGTCATTATGATCGGTTCGTTCTTCCTTGGATTTTCTATGAATGCGACCTTGTTCTAGTCTACGATCAAGATAAGGATCCGCTGGGGGAAGGAAAGTTCAAACCCATGTGGTTCAGACCTTTCATTGTTAAAGAGGTCTTAAGGAAGGATGCTTATCGTCTAGTTGAATTTGAGGGAAATGATTTGGCAGAGCCTAGAAATGGGCTCTACCTCAAGAAGTATTACTCATAGGTTGGTCGCCTCGATGACTTCTTGCACATATGTATAGTTCTTATACAGTTACTTTTTGTCTTTTTTTTTATGGACGTGTCATTATTTATGTGATCGTTTTCACTTTGATAGATGTCAAGTGAATCGAATGTGTTCATTGGGTTCACGGATGGTGCTAGCCGACACACTTGGAGGCTTGCTTCTATAGCTTGGGTGATTTTCATGCCTCAGGTCCAGTTGCTCTCTTCTGGAGGTATATGTCTTGGTGACACCACAAACAATGTTGTTGAGTACAACGCAGTAATAAAGTTTCTTCATGATGCTTTTTCGCATGGTATATATCACCTTCGGGTCTACTTAGATGCTCAATTGGTTGTGTCCCAGTTAAATGGGGTTTACCGCGTTTGTGATCCTACTCTACACTCACGATTCCTTAGGGTATGTCTGTTATAATGATGATTTGATTACATTGCGTATATCCATGTTCCTAGGAAATTAAATCAAATGGCATATACTCTAACTAATAAAGTATTAGATTGGCATATTGCACACACATAAACGAATCACACACATGCACATGTACATACATTTGTAAAAATGTGATCCATAAGACATATAAATATGTAAAAATATATATAAAAAAAGTCTTAGAGTACATCGATGGGCGTGAACGCCTCAAAAATACATATCTAGTATATATCACAGGGCTTATTCCCTCAAAAATATACAAAAGAGTGCCCTCGGCATGTAAGTGGTCCATCCTAGCTATGAACAGGGCCTGTTGTGGTCCATCCTGGCTATCAACTTCCTCATTTTCTTTGAATTCGGTGACCACCTTAACCTAGGCTCCCGGTGTAAGCATGGTCTCTTGGTCATCATCATCTCACCACAGAAAAAGTCATGGTAAAATTCATTAGCTACTACAACTACCTTAACAGTGCACCACAAACCAATGAGAAAAGGGCTAGGTTTCCCTTCACGGAGGCCCATGACCTAAGAAAAAGTCAAGAGTATAGACACAATCATGATGAAAACCAAATCAAACCAGCTCTAAAAGTAGATCCAAGGCATGAAATAAACCACAACTTTCTCCTCACAATTTATCCATCCTTAAACTATAATACTCATTAACTCCAAACACACCAAATCTTCATTGCATCTCGTGGCCATGAATATCAACACGATGAGAAGTCCTGTGTTAGACTCTCAAATCGTGTCAGCTTTCGAACTGGAAATCGACCATAGACTATCACCATTACCTCGCATAACCTTATGGCGTGAGTGAAATACAAAGCCACTATCCTCGATCCTCTCGAGCATGGATCATCCCACCTCATGCCATGTGCCGATCCCCATTGCCTACAAACACCCCATCGAAATAAAATATTAATTACTTTATGAAAATCAAATTTACATTGGATTAGCCCCAGATGGGGTGACACACGGCCATTTGGTGACAACTAGAGGCGCACTCGGCCTGGGCTTAAATGCCGAGGGCCGCCACCCACAAGCTAACATTAACGATGGGGGATGGCCTCTGTAGCAAACATAGGAGGGAAGTATTCCTCCCTCGCGCGTTCATTAATAATCACAACACACTCAAGATGGGAGAGGTTAAATGTGGGCAGATGCCCTCGGCTCCTAGACATATGAATTTCTTTATGCCTGGATCGAGAAGGGCTGCACCTGCCTCGGTTCTAATTTTTGCTTTGTCGCTCTGGTGCAGCTCAGCTTCTTTTGCACTCAAACTCGTTTCTCTTTCGGTGTATCTTTCTCTGTATGATTCAAGACAGGTTAAGCTTTCTCGCGCCCTGCAACTAAATTTACTTTCGTCTTGGCTCACCTGCCTTTTACTGTATTCTCTCTGTTCTCTCACCATGGCTCGGAAAAGAGGCAGACCTCGTCGTGGCGCGGCCTGGGATGCTTGCAAGGCGCAGCGGCGTCGGAGAGAGCAATTGGAGCGCACCTTGGCTATGGCGACCTCCATTATCAGGAAAAAAGCCAGGGCAGAGAAGCGGGCGCTTCTCGCCACCATAGCTGAACCAGGAGACGGTTGTAGCCGTGATGCTAAGACCAATACCATGGAAAACCAGCAGGATGCTGGAACGGAGGAGGA
>JZKD02S1536089.1:528036-550422 GCA_000966675.3 Picea glauca | reverse complement strand
GTTTAGTTTCTTGTGTTTAGTTTTAGTTAGTTTGTTTTATTTAGTTTTATTTAGTTTTATTTGTTTTAGTTAGTTTAGTTAGTTTAGATTAGTTTTCTCTTTGGTTTTCTTAGGACCTTAGAGCGGCCAACAGAGCCGTTAAACCCATCGGGGTGGTTCATTCCAAATGGATTGGGTTATTAGACAACCCCAGACCGGCTCCACTCTCTCAGTTGATGGACGGTCAATTTCGTCCATCAACAAATGGCACTAGAAGGAGGGCCTGAACTTAATTAATGGCATGAGGCTGTCGCAAGACTCCTCCCCCCCCTAATCGCTCACCTATAGTGACTAGAAGCCATTCACAAGATAATATTCCCCCTCAAACAACAACTACTTCAACCGAAGATCCGCAGATCACAGTTGAGCCAAGAACCCCTAATCCTACAGGTGGTGATACACAAGAGATTATATGTCAATCTCTTATTAAAACAGATAGTGCCTTAGCTCATCTTAGGCAACCAAACCGTCTGTGGGGTCAACCTTTAGACTTCTCTGATATCAAAGAACAATTAGGTGACATTAACCTCACTGTGAATCCTACAGATCCAATCACAAATCCTACTGTAGGAGGATCTAGGATACCTCCTTCACCACCTCCCTCATCTCCTTCCTCTTCTGGAGGAGATTCCTCTTCTGACGAAGGCAATTCACCTTCTAATCCTTCCACACTCACTATCCCAATGGAAAATCAGAACAACCCTGCTAGACCCTGGTTGGACCAAGATGTTGTAGCTGTACCTGGAGCCCAACACCCTTTACCTAAATACCCGAAGAAATGGCTTCCTAAGTTTGATCCCGATTCAAAACAGATAGCCGAAGATCATATCAAAATTTTTATGTTAGCCATCAGACTCCGTAATGTTGAACATGAAGACATTGTCTGTAGGTTGTTCCCTTATACTTTTGAGGGTAATGCATCCACTTGGTACATTGCCCAACAGCCCCATACAATCGTGTCTTGGGAAAAGTTTGAGTCATGCTTTTTGGAAAAATTCAGAGATGGTAAACCTCCGAAAGTCTTAGTCATGGATCTTTCAAGCTTAAAAATGAACCCAAAAGAAAAAGTTAAAGGTTTTAATCAAAGATTCTTAACACTTAAAAATCGAATCCCTACAGATTCTATGCCTGCTGAGAGTCTTGTAATAGCTTATTACACTAAATCTCTACACCAAAGTATAGCTATTTGGGTTAAACGTTCTAAAAAGGCCACGTTGTTAGAAGCCTTCGAGGAGGCTAGTCAGATTGAAAAAGATATACTTAGTATTAAGGACTCTTCTAGCAATGAAACTGAGACCGTTTCTTCTTCCAAAAAGAAGATTGAAATTCTCCCCAGAGCCACACAAAGTAAAACACAACCTGAAAACTCTGATTTGGAAAATTTAACTAAAGTTGTTCAAAAACTGTCTAATCAAGTTATAGACCTAAAAAGGTCAACTGAAGAAGCTTCCTCGAGTAAAGGACCCTACAAACCCCCTTTCCGAAAGCATTTTCCTACCAACCGACCTAATCCAAACCCAGAAGGCTTAAATCTAGAAAGTTTTCAATGTGCCCTTCAGACAATTCTAGAAGCCCAAGATAACTTCATGCCCCCTGATGTCCCTCAGGAGGAAGCAGAACCGAAGACAGTTCAAGAAGAAGAGTCTTCTCCAAACATTTTTGGACACTTATCGGATAGTATCTTTCAAGCTAACTTCGAGACTGTTCACCCTTATAAAACTAGGAGTAAGACAACAAACAAGTCTTCTACCGAGAACACTACAACTTCACCTCCAAAGCCATCTAAATCAATAGAAACTAAACAGAGTAATGCCAGCCCTAAATTAGATTACGATGTTGTTGAAGATTTTAAAAAATTAAGGGCTAACATTTCTATTTATGAGTTATTGAAGTTTCTGTTTTTGTTACAGAAAATGTTGCAAAATATTTCAGAGAACGAAAAGATTGGTAATTCAAATGGTAACAAGGTTGTGCAAAGCAAAGTTCCGCAGAAGACTTCCACTAAAAATAATCCTGATTCTCAAGATAAAGGAAGCCTTCCTGTAACCCCTGTAAATAATGTAAATAATGTAGATAAAGTAGCATTAGAAACTGCGAGTAAGAAAACACAAGCTACTACTCTAAGTACTCGCAAGAATGTACCTCCTTTTCTTTTAACTTTCGAGATTTTCAATAGAAATGTGCATAATTGTATGGTTGACTTAGGAGCGTCATCCAATGTGATGCCCTGGTCTGTCTGTCAAAAGATTAACACTGAAGTAGAACCATCTTCTTTGAAAATCATACAACTTGATCGAACAGATGTTAAAGTTATAGGAGAACTAAAAAATGTATTGATTAGATTATCGTCTAACCCAAAGGTTCATCAGGTTATTGATATAATTGTGGTGGATATTCCAGAAGTGTATGGTCTATTTTTGAGTAGGGACTGGTCGGAGCAGCTACATGGTTACTTCGCGACGGACTGGTCTCACTTATGGCTTCCAGAGAACGGTAAGCCCAACAAAATCAGGGTGAATCGTGAGCGTTACCTTAAGTTCACGGTCACGGATTTGAACGATCCTAACGAACCATATACACCTCCGGCTGATTCACCTGAAGTCCAAGGGATGTACACCTTCTTCGGAAACTTCATGGCCGAGGTTTCACCTATCAACAATCCACAACAACAGTCTGTGATCATAGCATACATGCAACCAACAACATCTATGCAATAGTCCCCTGAGCCTGATGGAAACCAAATTTGGTCTCTATATTTCGACGGTTCTAAGTCTCAAGAAGGAGCTGGTGCAGGCTGCACCATCATCGATCCGTCAGGTAACAAGACTTTATTTGCTTGTAGACTAGAATTTGAATGTACTAACAATACTGCAGAATATGAGGCTTTACTGCAAGGTCTCAGAAAAGCTTTGGATATGAACATTCAAAATCTGGTTGTATTTGGCGACTCTGAAATAGTAGTTAGACAGGTAAGAGATTCTATACACTGTCTTTCCCCGCATCTCAAAAGTTACCAATATGAGGTATGGAGTTTAATGAACAAATTTTTTGCTTTCAATATAAATTCCACTCCTAGATTAAATAATGTTGAAGAAGATCTAATGGCTAATGTGGCCTCTAAAATTCTTCCTGCAGAAGGCTTATCCCCAAACGCATTCTCAGTCGAGCTATTGTTTTGACCATCTGTTCCGGACAATATTACGAACTGGAGAGTATTTGACGATGATCAACAGATCATTAAATTTCTGCACATGGAAGAAACCTTTCAAGGTGCAGTGATATATGAACGCGCATACGATGACAATTTGCACAATTTTACGGTAATACCTGATCCGAAATCTCCTGAAGCTCTATCGGACATGGTAAATTTCATACCCAAATCCATAGTTAGATTAGAAGAGTTTTATGATTTTGAAGATAAATTTAAAAAGACGGTCAATTGCAAAACTAATAGTTCCTCGTTGTCTTATGAAAAAATCAATTTAGGGACTAGTGAAAATCCTCAGTGTATCAATCTAGGCTTGGGATGTTCTAGACAAGAAAAAGCTTCTTTTGTCAAATTGTTTAAAGAATGTAAGGATGTCTTTGCATGGACATACGATGATCTCAAAACGTTCGATCCTAATATTATACAGCATGTCATCCCGATGAAGCCCCAAACCTTACCCTTCTAATAGAAATTGAGGAAAATGCATCCTAAACTTGAACCAACCGTTAAAAAAGAATTGAATAAAATCCTATGTGCTAAAATAACTTTTTCGGTTAGACACACTCAATGGGTTTCCAACCTCTTCCCAGTACGGAAGAAAAAAAGGGAAATTCAAGTTTGCGTCGATTTTCGAAACCTCAACAAAGCGTCTGAAAAAGACAATTATCCTGTCCCACCCATGGAACAGATCCTTCAACAGGTATCTGGTTCCGAGAGGCTATCTTTATTGGATTTTTTTTCTGGATACAAACAAGTTTTGATGTCTCCGCCAGACCAACTCAAAACCACCTTCTGTACCCCGTGGGGCACTTATGCTTATCGCAAAATTCCCTTTGGATTGATTAATGCTGGTGCTACCTTTCGGAGATCAATGGACATTGCTTTTCGAGGTTTAATCAATCACTCCGTTGTAGTTTACTTAGATGATGTGACCGTTTACTCTAAAAACAAAGATGATCATCTAGCTCACTTACGAGCAGTTCTACTACGATGTCGTAAATACGATGTTCTTTGCAGTAGAACAGGGTAAATTGCTAGGATTCATTGTGTCTAGTGATGGGATGATTATTTACCCTAAGAGGACTCAAGTCATTGCTAAACTTCCCCCTCCTACATCCAAAAAATTGATGCAGTCTTTCCTAGGCCAGATTAATTTTGTGAGAATATTTGTCCCCAGTTTCTCCGAAATGGTCAAGCCTCTACAAAACCTGATTAAGAAAGACACCCAATATCACTGGGGATCCACAGAAAATCAAGCTTTTAATGCCATAAAGAAGGCCATAATAGACGTTCCGTCTCTCATGAGCCCTGATTTCTCTCAAGACTTTACACTCTATACTTTTGCCTCTGATCGATCCTATGCTGCAGTCCTAACTCAGAAGAATACCGAGAACAACGAAGTACCCATCGCCTTTATGAGCTCTTCTTTCAAAGGTGCTAAACTTAACTACCCAGCAGTCGATCGACAAGCCTACTTTGTTTTCAAAGTAGTTAAGCACTTCTGGTCCTATCTTTTGAAGTCAAGGACGAAGGTCATTGTCCCCTACCCTGCCATAAGGAACTTGTTAGTGCAAAAGGAGTTAGGAGAGAAGAGAGCCAACTGGGTCACCTCCTTGCAGGAGTATGACATGGAAATCACCCCATCACAAGTCGTGAGAGGCCAAGGGTTGTGTAAATTGGTTGTCTATTCAGAAATAGGACAACAAGAAGATAGTGATACATCAAACCCAGAACAACGCAATCAAAGTTTGATTTGTTGCACACAAAACCTCGTTAGTCCTTGGTACAACGATATTAGATTCTGTCTTGAACATGGATCAGTACCCCATCACCTTGACCCTGCCAAAAGAAGAGCATTGAGACTAAAGTCTGCCTCCTTTCATCTAGTTAACGGTATACTGTTTCATCATAATTTTGACGGCGTACTAATGCGTTGTCTTGAGAAATTCGAAGTAGACAAAGTCTTTCTTGAATTGCATGCAGGAGAAGCTAGTGGTCACTTCGGTGGAGACACCACTGCTCATAAGGTTTTAAGAGCTGGTTACTACTGGCCCACACTTTTGAGAGATGCCCATGCCTTGTGTCGTAAATGTATCATCTGTCAGAAAGCATCAGGGCGGTTGCAAAAACCAGCCTTTCCCTTGAAACCCGTCTCAGTAGATTCTCCTTTCCAGCAATGGGGCCTTGATATCATAGGCCCTATTAACCCTCCGTCCTCACAAAAACACAAGTATATTGTGACAGCCACATATTACTTTACACGATGGTCTGAAGATGCCGCGCTAAGAACAGTTAACACAAGTCAGGTGATTGCTTTTCTGAACTCGAATATTATCACTCATTTCTTTATCCCTGATTGTCTAGTCTTTGACAACGCTTCATACTTTTCTTCTCTTGAGATGAGGGAGTTCACTTTGGAGAAAGGAATAAATCTAAAGTATTCTGCTAGTTACTACCCCAAGGGCAATGGCTTAGCAGAATCAACAAACAAGAACTTGATCAAAATTATCAAGAGAACAGTGGCTGAAAATCACAAGAATTGGCACAATGCACTACTAAATGCACTGTGGGCTGATAAGGTAACACCCAAATCCACTACAGGTAACTCCCCCTTTTTTCTCGTTTATGGCATAGAAGCCATTCTGCCACCTCACATTCTTCTTCCTTCGCTTCAGTCGTCGCAAAAAGTCCAAGAAGAAGATTGTCCTCCTTTAGAAATCCGCATTAACGCTTTGATGAAGTTGGAAGAAGTAAGAACTCAAGCTAAGAGTACGTTAGACCAACATCAACAATTGATTAAAAGCTGGTTCGATTCTAATTTTTCTTCTAATAGGAATTTTGAAGTAGGCGATCTCGTCTTAAAGTGGGACAAACCACACGAAGGAAAGGGTGAGCACACCAAGTTTCAAAACTTATTGCTTGGGCCATTTTTAATTTCTGAAAAGTTGGGTCCTAGTTCCTTTCGATTACAGAATCTTGAAGGGTAGCTTTACACCTATCCGGTGAATGGCCAAGCCCTGAAGAGATACTTTGCTTGATAACTACCCTTGTATATTATGTACATATTTCGTTTTTGTTTGCATTTTTCGTTTTCTTTCTGTTTTGGTTTTGATTTGAATTGATCAGTTTTTTGTGTTTTTTGAAAAATACGCATACCTGTGCATTGAGCCATTTAGACAACGACCATAGAAAAATTTCTTCGCTGAAATAACTTCTGAAAGTTTGTACAAACATCAGTGATGTATTATTGATATCTATGTTGGAAAATTTTGTTGTTTGAAAGAAGTTTACTGATTTCAATCTCTGAGCATAGTTTGTCATGATTATCTATTATGTTTTTACGATGTCCCTTTTTCTTAAAGGAATGACTCAAAAAATATGTCTCCCTGTGATAGGAAGTTGTTTTTATAAAACATCTCTAGAACTGAATAAAGGACATTGTTAAAAAATTCTGATGAGGTCTGAAAAAATATGTTAAAATATCAAGATTATCAGCGTCATCTCGCTCAGCTATATACCTACAAAAGAAAAACAAAATAAAAATATTAATAAGAGTTCTGGGAAGTGCTTGTAAACCCACTAGGATACTGAACAGGTCCGCTGGCAGCGGGTAAATGCATGCATGGTGCCAAGACAACTTTGTCGGGGTACTGAACAGGCCCCTTGGCAGCGAAGCAATGTCGGGTACATGAAAATCTGTAAAATATATGAGAAACCTCTTTAATGTCCTTTATTCTGATCTCGAACTTCTTGAGAGGATACAGATGTCAGAGTGGGTTAAATGGCAACCCTGTCGAGGCTATGGACGCCTGCTGGCAGCAGTGGCCATGCCAACAGTATTGAAGATTTTATCTTTAATATCGTGACTTGCTGATCTTAAGAATGTTATCAGTTTTCATCTTTTAAGACATCGCTGGAAAAGTTGGTAAATAATGATGTTTGTACGATTTTCTGGTTGTTGTTTTTGAGTTGAACTTTTCTTTGTTGTCCTAATCTGAATTTATTTCTTTGACAGAGATAACTGCTTCTACCAGTGTGTCGCCATTGTTGGTAGCCAATTCAATATTTTCTATTGTCCTATAAGCTGCCTACACCTATGTCTTATGAACTTCAAATTGTCGTCGCATTTTTCAAATAGACGATATTTTCATTTCTTGCGACACTTGCAAATTTGTTTCCATTAAGTTTTCACGACTGTAAGCATGAAAACTTCTTCTTTCGTGGTCACATTTCGATTACTATTTGAATTGTCGTTATCTTTTTTATCGATATTTTCTATGGCACTTACCTTTGGTTTATCCTTATATGGCTGAAAGGATTTTTGAACTATGCCTATTTGGACATTCTTTTACTGATTGCATAACTTGATTTTATTAAACTGGTGAGGCATTGAGCATATAGATTTATATTTTTTGGGACTTGCCTAGTCATTGAATTGCATAAGGGTCATGATTTTTTTTTTTTCTATATATATGATGTGATCCTTATTGTTATTCTTTTATAGCTCTTGGCTTGTCAATTTTATGAATACCGATTGGCACAACGGTTTAAAACTTTTGATTTATATAATGGCGAATGGTTAACACTCGATGTTGGTTACACATTGAATATTCATGGTTTAAAAACTATAGTTGTGTTGGCGCGTTGGCATAACACTCACCATTTGATTTTTTGGTTTTGAACTATGCTATGATTGTTTCAACAGAGGTTGAACTTGGCGATTGTACTTTACCATAACTATTGTGCATGGAGGTGAATAACTCCACCACCCTCGCATGCGCACATTAATGCTCTCCCCTTTGATCGTTCATTGTTGTTAGACCAAATGAATCTGCTCATGTGCGTTGGTGAATTCGAACCAAACCCTTACCATGTGCTCACACCATGGCCCCAGTCGTCCGAGCTGAACCCAATGGGAGCCAGGCCCTGTTGATGTTTGACAGTGCCTACAGTGACCTCGAGGAAAATGGGTGGCTTCCATTTATACAAAAATTTGAGGGTTTTAACCTCTGCGTAGCTCGACAATTTTCTTTGAACTTTGATGGCTGTCGAGCCAAGGTCGGCGATATTCAATTGGAAATTGATGAACAATTTATCAGTCCTGCTACGGGTTTTCCTGCCACTGGACAACGATTGTCCAAGAATTGTAAAGTAGATGAGGTCCCATGGACACGGCTCTTCTTGTCATGAAAAATCACCTCCTGTGATAATGGTTTTCCAGTAACTATGCTCAAACAGTGTTGGCATGATTTATTGATGATAATCAAGCAGTTTATCATCTGCGAAGGTCGGTACGCATTTTTTTTCTTACACCACCTTCATTTGCTTATGGTTTTTATGGGTTATCAGCTCAATATGCCATATTATTTGCATAGAAGCCTGTTTAAAATGTCTAAGAAGTACAAAAGAAATCAAGCTGATAGTAGCCTTTTTCATTATGGGCTGGTTAAGATTATTGTTGTCTGTCATTTGAGTCTACACGGAGATTGTTGGAGCAATTTCATTGCTCGGAATGATTTTGAAGATTCGAACCCTACACAGGTCGACAAACCAGTGGTGAGCGAGGTCAAGGTTGTACGTCCATTACCCTACCATACCCTACTACCCAAACCATTGGCCGACCTTCCTACCAACCTACCCCGTATTGTGACTAAAGGTGTCGAGACTATTAAGCCTGTGTGCAAAAAGCCCAAGGAAAAACCCACTGTAAACACTAAAGGGAAAAAGAGTGCATGTTTAATTTTGTGGATGGCAAGAAATAAGCCAAAACCTCCTGTCGATCCAAACCCTATCATGTTGAGTGAGGACTCCGATTCGGAAGTGGAGCGTTTCTTGGCTAGTGAATACCCCTATTCGCAAGGTTTGTGTGTCGAGCCCTCGTATGAATTTGTGACAAACCTACCACCCTGCCTACAGGACAACCCTAACTACCCAGGCATTAAGTTTCCTTGTGAAGCCCCCAATCATTTATCCAAACCCTCTCCTGCTCTGTCTAAAACCCCAGTGCCACCCTGTGATCAATGCAGTTCGTGGTTAGAACCTTATTATAATGATGTACCGATTCTCCAGTCAAGAATTCACTCTTTGGAGGACCAAGTTGCACTTCTTACCAGTCAAAGGGCTAAGCTACAAGCCACTGATAAGAAACAAAGGATGACAGGCTCCATCTTGTTTGAAAATGTGGAATCAGCCACAATTGTCGTGAATTCTAAGTTGGCATAATTGAACAGCCTCGGCATCACACAGGTATATTTCGATATCACTTGTTTATGTAACAATTCGAATTCAGTTTTAAACAGTTCTGTTTACAGCATTGATTGGCTCTGTTACATTGTATGCATTCTATACATAGCTTTGCTTTGACTAAATGGAATTTCATTTTCTCAGTTTAGCTTCGATTGGATTTTCATCGATTTGATTGATCTTGTTGTGGATTTGATTTGTTTGATTGAGTTAAAACGGATGTTCTGCTGTCAATCGAATTTGTTTGTACCTATTCAATACAGGAAGTGTTTCTCATATCCAATTTAGAATACAATCGCATTTCGATTCGATTTTGTTATAATGCATACGCTATGATTGGCAACAATTTTGATATGGTTAATTGTTACGGTTTTATGTCCCATGTGACTTTCAGGCAACAAGAGTACAATCCGGATCATTTCCAATGCGACTCTGTACAAAAACACCCAAATCATGAATGGATTCAATTCATAACGATTATGATAAAATCCCAGCCAGTTAATTCGCATTGGTTTACTGTTAGCTCGACCGTGTTATCAGTTGGATTCGTTATGGAAATGGATACTGTGCTTGAATTTGATTCAAAGAACGAGATTGACTATATCCAGATTCATGATTTATTTTTATATTAAACTCAATCATGATTTGTTTCGATTGTTTGCCCAGTTTACAATTATCACTTATGTTGATTCTATTATGGTTGTGATCATAATTAATCGATCCTGTCTGTTGACTGTGAAAGGATCAATGATCGAAATCTATGACAAATTTTGGTTGATGATGTTACGTATGTTTTTATTTATCCATAATCGAAACAATCTTTCTATCTTTGTATTTGATTAAATGATATAAATCTTTTGCTATATCATTATAACTATAACAGGTGGAAACTGATTTTGTTGGATCGGATTGTATCTGTTCGATTTTGGCCCATTTACCCGATTTCGTGGTAACAAAACCCGATTTCGTGGTAACAGAAGAACAAAGTATTCCTATCTCTGTTTTCAATTGAATTATTTTGATCCTTTTTAATGATGAATGATAAAATCATTTTGATTCGTTTTTAAGTAATCATTGGAAGATAATAAGATTTAATTTGTTTAAAAAGATTTGATTTGATTTCAATTCTGATCTTGTATGTTATTTTAGACTAGCTACAGAATCAGATGATTCAGTAGCTAAGTCTGTAGGATCAAATTTTTATTGTTTTATTAATAAAATATATCAATAATTTGTGATTTATGGTCCATTTCAGGTGAATTCGAAATGGCATTGGATTTGATGAGCAGTTAGAGGATATTTGAGATATTTTACTTGCATTTTAATTTCCCAGTTTAGTTGATCTTGGGGATATTTTCCCAGATTATGTAAACAGTTTGATACTATCCACAGGGAGGTTTTACCCTGTGGAGAAGCTTATAAATACTTATTATTTTTGTAATAATGATCATCCTCATTCGTGGGAGAACAAGGATATGGAATTTTAATACAGACTCAGACAAAACTTGATATTTTGCTACATCTTTAGCTTTTCATGATATCAATATTTTGTTTTATGTTTATGTGTATCTATTTGCATTTGGTTAATGACTACTTTAGCTATCTTAGTCTTTTGCAAATGATATGATTTAATCACTATAATCCATATCTGATTTCTTCCAGCATTTAAAAAATATAGCAGTTGCTTGATTAAGTTTGTGAATGATAGATTTATCTTCTTCATAAGTTGAATTATCAAGTATAAGTTTTTGCATAATAGGTTTCCCTTATTGCAGAGATTTATAAATCATATAATTGTTATGATTTTTTTATGTCTTGTTTGTCCTGTAAACAACTCAAAGAGCAGTGCAGCCTATCATTTACGAGAAGCTTCTGGATTACCCAGTGTGAGTTTCCTTCCTCCGACCAGCTTTGAAGTCATCATACACAGGAAAAATTTGGAGCGTTTCCAGGTCAGTTTTTCATTTGTTTATTTTAGTATATTAGTAGTAGTTTAGTTTAAATATAAGTTTAGTTACATATATATATAGAATTAGTATATTAGATTGTTTAATTTCAGTAATTTTTATTTCTTATTTATAAAAATAAAAAAAAATATCTATCGCTATCTTAAGGCAGAAATCAAATGAGTTTTACAGGTTTTATTCAAATCTGTAAGTTGTAGATATTGTATATTTGTGAATAATTTGTAATTCAATTAGTAATTAGATAAATAATTATTAGAGTTAGTGTAATAGTAATTAGTAGTTTGTATATAGAATAGTTAGAGTAGTTTATATTTAGTTTTAGTTTAATTTAATAGTTTCGTTTTAATTAGATTAGTGTATTAGTTTGTTTTTATTTATTGTTAGTTAGTTTAGTTTCTTGTGTTTAGTTTTAGTTAGTTAGTTTTATTTAGTTTTAGTTTGTTTTATTTGTTTTAGTTAGTTTAGTTATTTTAGATTAGTTTTGTCTTTGGTTTTCTTAGGACCTTAGAGCGGCCAAAGGAGCCGTTAAACCCGTCAGGGTGGTTCATTCCAAATGGCTTGGGTTATTAGACAACCCCGAACCGACTCCACTCTCTCAGTTGACGGACGATCAATTTCGTCCATCAACAAATGGCGCTAGAAGGAGGGCCTGAACTTAATTAATGGCACGAGGTAGTCGCAAGACTCCTCCCCCCCCTAATCGCTCACCTATAGTGACTAGAAGCCATTCACAAGATAATATTCCCCCTCAAACAACAACTACTTCAACCGAAGATCTACAGATCACAGTTGAGCCAACAACCCCTAATCCTACAGGTGGTGATACACAAGAGATTATCCGTCAATCTCTTATTAAAATAGATAGTACCTTAGCTCGTCTTAGGCAACCAAATCGTCCATGGGGTCAACCTTTAGACTTGTCTGATATGAGAGAACAATTAGGTGACATTAACCTCACTGTGAATCCTATAGATCCAATCACAAATCCTGCTGCAGGAGGATCTAGGATACCTCCTTCACCACCTCCCTCATCTCCTTCCTCTTTTGGAGGAGATTCCTCTTCTGACGAAGGCAATTCACCTTTTAGCCTTCCACACCCACTACCCCAATGGAAAATCAGAACAACCCTGCTAGACCCTGGTTGGACCAAGATGCTGTAGTTGTACCTGGAGCCCAACACCCTTTACCTAAACACCCAGAGAAATTTCTTCCTAAGTTTGATCCCGATTCAAAAAAGATAGCCGAAGATCATATCAAAAAATTTATGTTAGCCATCAGACTCCGTAATGTTGAACATGAAGACGTTGTCTGTAGGTTGTTCCCTTATACTTTTGAGGGTAATGAATCCACTTGGTACTTTGCCAAACAACCCCATACAATAGTGTCTTGGGAAAAGTTTGAGTCATGCTTTTTTGAAAAATTCGGAGATGGTAAACCTCCGGAAGTCTTAGTCATGGATCTTTCAAGCTTAAAAATGAACCCAAAAGAAAAATTTAAAGATTTTAATCAAAGATTCTTAACACTTAAAAATCGAATCCCTACAGATTCTATGCCTGCTGAGAGTCTTGTAATAGCTTATTACACTAAATATCTACACCAAAGTATAGCTATTTGTGTTAAACATTCTAAAAAGGCCACGTTGTTAGAAGCCTTCGAGGAGGCTAGTCAGATTGAAAAAGATATACTTAGTCTTAAGGACTCTTCTAACAATGAAAATGAGACTGTTTCTTCTTCCAAAAAGAAGATTGAAATTCTCCCCAGACCCACACAAAGTAAAACACAACCTGAAAACTCTGATTTGGAAAATTTAACTAAAGTTGTTCAAAAACTGTCTAATCAAGTTATAGACTTAAAAAGGTCAACTGAGGAAGCTTCCTCGAGTAAAGGACCCTACAAACCCCCTTTCCGAAAACCTTTTCCTACCAACCGACCTAATCCAAACCCAGAAGGCTTAAATCTAGAAAGTTTGCAATGTGACCTTCAGACAATTCTAGAAGCCCAAGATAACTTGATGCCCCCTGATGTCCCTCAAGAGGAAGCAGAACCAGAGATTGTTCAAGAAGAAGAGTCTTCTCCAAATATTTTTGGACACTTCTCGGATAGTATCTTTCAAGCTAACTTCGAGACTGTTCACCCTTATAACACAAGGAGTAAGACAGTAAACAAGCCTTCTACCGAGAACACTACAACTTCACCTCCAAAGCCATCTAAATCAGAGGAAACTAAATAGAGTAATGTTAGCCCTAAATTAGATTACGATGTTGTTGTAGATCTTAAAAAATTAAGGGCTAACATTTCTATTTATGAGTTATTGAAGTTTTAGTTTTTGTTACAGAAAATGTTGTAAAATATTTCAGAGAACGGCTAGAATGGTAATTCAAATGGTAACAAGGTTGTGCAAAGAAAAGTTCCGCAGAAGAATTCCACTAAAAATAATCCTA
The DNA here is from genome assembly GCA_000966675.3 of Picea glauca. NCBI lineage: Eukaryota > Viridiplantae > Streptophyta > Pinopsida > Pinales > Pinaceae > Picea > Picea glauca. The sequence continues at coordinate 536,524 of JZKD02S1536089.1, read as the reverse complement.
ATTCTCAAGATAAAGGAAGCCTTCCTGTAACCCCTGTAAATAATGTAAATAATGTAAATAATGTAGATAAAGTAGCATTAGAAACTGCGAGTAAGAAACCACAAGCTACTACTCTAAGTACTCGCAAGAATGTACCTCCTTTTCTTTTAACTTTCGAGATTTTCAATAGAAATGTGCATAATTGTATGGTTGACTCAGGAGCATCATCCAATGTGATGCCCTGGTCTATCTGTCAAAATATTAATGCTTAAGTAGAACCATCTTCTTTGAAAATCATACAACTTGATCGAACATATGTTAAAGTTATAGGCGAACTAAAAAATATATTGATTAGATTATCGTCTAACCCAAAGGTTCATCAGGTTATTGATATAATTGTGGTGGATATTCCAGAAGTGTATGGTCTATTTTTGAGCAGGGACTAGCTGGAACAGCTACATGGTTACTTCGCGACGGACTGGTCTCACTTATGGCTTCCAAAGAACGATAATCCCAACAAGATCAGGGTGAATCGTGAGTGTTACCTTAAGTTCACGGTCACGGATTTGAACGATCCTAACGAACCATATACACCTCCGGTTGATTCACCTGAAGTCCAAGGGATGTACACCTTCTTCAGAAACTTCATGGCCGAGGTTTCACCTATCAACAATCTAGAACAACAGTCCGAGATCATAGCATACATGCAACCAACAACTTCTATGCAACAGTCCCCTGATCCCGATGGAAACCAAATTTGGTCTATATATTTCGACGGTTCTAAGTCTAAAGAAGGAGCTGGTGCAGGCTGCATCATCATCGATCAGGCAGGTAACAAGACTTTATTAGCTTGTAGACTAGAATTTGAATGTACTAACAATACTACAGAATATGAGGCTTTACTGCAAGGTCTCAGAAAATCTTTGGATATGAACATTCAAAATCTGGTTGTATTTGGCGACTCTGAAATAGTAGTTATACAGGTAAGAGATTTTATACACTGTCTTTCCCCGCATCTCAAAAGTTACCAATCTGAGGTATGGAGTTTAATGAACAAATTTTCTGCTTTCAATATAAATTTCATTCCTAGATTAAATAATGTGCAAGCAGATCTACTAGCTAATGTAGCCTCTAAGCTTCTTCCTGCAGAAGGCTTATCCCCAAACGCATTCTCAGTCGAGATATTGTTTCGACCATCTATTCCGGACAATATTACGAACTGGAGAGTATTTGACGATGATCAACAGATCATTAACTTTTTGCACATGGAAGAAACCTTTCAAGGCGCAATGATAGATGAATGCATGCACGACGACAATTTGCACGATTTTATGGTAATACCTGATCCGAAATCTCCTGAAGCTCTATCAGACATGGTAAATTTCATACCCAAATCCATAGTTAGATTAGAAAAGTTTTATGATTTTGAAGATAAATTTAAAAAGACGGTCAATTGCAAAACTAATAGTTCCTCGTTGTCTTATGAAAAAATCAATTTAGGGACTAGTGAAAATCCTCAGTGTATCAATATAGGCTTGGGATATTCTAGACAAGAAAAAGTTTCTTTTGTCAAATTGTTTAAAGAATTTAAGGATGTCTTTGCATGGACATACGATGATCTCAAAATGTTCGATCCTAATATTATACATCATGTCATCCCCATGAAGCCCCAATCCTTACCCTTCCAACAGAAATTGAGGAAAATGAATCCTAAACTTGAACCGACCGTTCAAAAAGAATTGAATAAACTCCTATGTGCTAAAATAATTTTTCTGGTTAGACACACTCAATGGGTTTCCAACCTCTTCCCAGTACGGAAAAAAAATGGGGAAATTCGACTTTGCGTCGATTTCTGAAACCTCAACAAAGCGTCTGACAAAGACAATTTGCCTGTCCCACCCATGGAACAGATCCTTCAACAGGTATCTGGTTCCGAGAGGCTATATTTATTGGATGGTTTCTCCGGATACAACCAAGTTTTGATGTCTCCGCCAGACCAACTCAAAACCACCTTCCATACCCCGTGGGGCACTTATGCTTATCGCAAAATTCCCTTTGGATTGATTAATGTTGGTGCTACCTTTCAGAGAGCAATGGACATTGCTTTTCAAGTCTTGATCAATCACTCTGTTGTAGTTTACTTAGATTATGTGACTGTTTACTCTAAAAACAAAGATGATCATCTAGCTCACTTACGAGCAGTTCTACTACGATGTCGTAAATAAGATGTTCTTTGCAGTAGAACAGGGTAAATTACTAGGATTTATTGTGTCTAGTGATGGGATGATTATTGGCCCCGAGAGGACTCAAGTCATTGCTAAACTTCCTCCTCCTACATCCAAAAAACCCATGCAGTCTTTCCTAGGCCAGATTAATTTCGTGAGAGGATTTGTCCCCAGTTTCTCCGAAATGGCAGGCCTCTCAAGAACCTGATTAAGAAAGACACCCAATATCACTGGGGATCCACAGAAAATCAAGATTTCAATGCCATAAAGAAGGCCATAATAGATGCTCCATCTCTCATGAGCCCTGATTTCTCTCAAGACTTTACACTCTATACTTTTGCCTCTAATCGTTCCTATGCCGCAGTCCTAACTCAGAAGAATACTGAGAACAACGAAGTACCCATCGCCTTTATGAGCTCTTCTTTCAATGGTGCTGAACTTAACTACCCAGCGGTCGATCACCAAGCCTACATATTTTTCAAAGAAGTTAAGCACTTCCAGTCCTATCTTTTGAAGTCAAGGACGAAGGTCATTGTCCCCTACCCTGCCGTAAGGAACTTGTTAGTGAAAAAGGAGTTAGGAGAGAAGAGAGCCAACTGAGTCACCTCCTTGCAGGAGTATGACTTGGAAATCACCCCAACACAGATCGTGAGAGGCCAAGGGTTGTGTAAACTGGTTGTCGATTTAGAAATAGGACAGCAAGAAGATAGTGATACGTCAAACCCAGAACAACGCAATCAAAGTTTGATTTGTTGCGCACAAAACCTCGTTAGTCCTTGGTACGACAATATTAGATTCTGTCTTGAACATGGATCAGCACCCTATCACCTTGACCCCACCAAAAGAAGAGCGTTGAGACTAAAGTCCACCTCCTTTCATCTAGTTAACGGTATACTGTTTCGTCATAATTTTGACGGCGTATTGATGTGTTGTCTTGAGAAAGTCGAAGCAGACAAAGTCTTGCTTGAATTGCATGCAGGAGAAGCTGGTGGTCACTTCGGTGGTGACACCACTGCTCATAAGTTTTTAAGAGCCAGTTACTACTAGCCCACACTCTTTAGAGATGCCCATGCCTTGTTTCATAAATGTATCATATGTCAGAAAGCATCAAGGTGGTTGCAAAAACCAGCCTTTCCCTTGCAACCCGTCTCATTAGATTCTCCTTTCCAGCAATGGGTCCTTGATATCATAGGTCCTATTAACCCTTTGTCCTCAAAACAACACAAGTATATTGTGACAACCACAGATTACTTTACACGATGGTCCGAAGCTTCCGCGCTAAGAAGTGTTAACACAAGTCAGGTGATTTCTTTTCTGAACTCGAATATTATCACTCGTTTTAGTATCCCTGATTGTCTAGTCTTTGACAACGCTTCATACTTTTCTTCTCTTGAGATGAGTGAGATCTCTTTGGAGAAAGGAATAAAGATGAAGTATTCTGCTAGTTACTACCCCCAGGGCAATGGCTTAGCAGAATCAACAAACAAGAACTTGATCAAAATTATCAAGAGAACAGTGGCTGAAAATCACAAGAATTGGCACAATGCACTACTGAACGCACTGTGGGATGATAGGGCAACATCGAAAGCCACTATAGGTAACTCCCCCTTTTTTTTCATTTATGGCAGAGAAGCCATTCTGCCACCTCACATTCTTCTTCCTTCGCTTTATTCGTCACAAAAAGTCCAAGAAGAAGATTGTCCTCCTCTAGAAAGCCGCATTAACGCTTTGATGAAGTTGGAAGAAGTAATAACTCAAGCTAAGCGTAAGTTAGAACAACATCAACAATTGATGAAAAGCTAATTCGATTCTAATTCTTCTTCTGATAGGAATTTTGAGGTAGGCGATCTCGTCTTAAAGTGGGATAAACCACACGAAGGAAAGGGTGAGCACACCAAGTTTCAAAACTTATGGCTTGGGCCATTTTTAATTGCTGAAAAGTTGGGTCCTAGTTCCTTTCAATTACAGAATCTTGAAGGGCATCTTGACACCTATCCGGTGAATGGCCAAGCCCTGAAGAGATACTTTGCTTGATAACTACCCTTCTATATTATCTAAATTATTCGTTTTTGTTTGCATTTTTTACTTTCTTTCTGTTTTGGTTTTGATTTGAATTGATCAGTTTTTTGTGTTTTTTGAAAAATACGCATACCTGTGCACTGAGCCATTGAGACAAAGACCATAGAAAAATTTCTTCGCTGAAATAACTTATGAAAGTTTGTACAAACATCAGTGATGTATTATTGATATCTATGTTGGAAAATTTTGTTGTTTGAAAGAAGTTTACTGATTTCAATCTCTGAGCATAGTTTGTCATGATCATCTATTATCTTTTTACGCTATCCCTTTTTCGTAAAGGAATGACTCAAAAAAGATGTCTCCCTTTCACAGGAAGTTTTTTTTATAAAACATCTCTAGAACTGAATAAAGGACAGTGTTAAAAAATTCTGATGAGATCTGAAAAAATATGTTAAAATATCAAGATTATTAGCGTCACCCCGTTCAGCTATATATCTACAAAAGAAAAACAAAATAAAAATATTAATAAGAGCTGTGGTAAGTGCTTGTAAACCCGCTGGGATACTGAACAGGTCCGCTGGCAGCAGGTAAATGCATGCATGGTGCCAAGACAACTTTGTCGGGGTACTGAACAGGCCCGTTGGCGATGAAGCAATGTCGGGTACATGAAAATCTGTAAAAAATATGAGAAACCTCTTTAATGTCTTTTATTCTTATCTAGAACTTCTTGGCAGGATACAGATGTCAGAGTGGGTTAAATGGCAACCCTGTCGAGGCTATGGACGCCTACTGGCATCAGTGGCCATGCCAATAATATTGAAGATTTTATCTTTAATATCGTGACTTGCTGATATGAAGACTGTTATCAGTTTTCATCTTTTAAGACATCGCTGGAAAAGTTGGTAAATAATGATGTTTGTACGATTTTCTGGTTGTTGTTTTTGAATTGAAATTTTTTTTGCTGTCCTAATCTGAATTTATTTCTTTGACAGAGATAACAACTTTTACCAGCGTGTCGCCATTGTTGGAAGCCAATTCAATTTTTTTTATTTTCCTATAAGATTCCTACACCTATGTCTTCTGAACTTCAAATTGTCGTCGCATTTTTCAAATAGACGATATTTTCATTTCTTGCGACACTTGCAAATTTGTTTCCATTAAGTTTTCAGGACTGTAAGCGTGAACACTTCATCTTTCGTGGTCACATTTCGATTTCTATTTGAATTGTCGTTATCGTTTTATCGATATTTTCTATGGCACTTACCTTTGGTTTATCGTTATATGGCTGAAAGGATTTTCGAACTATGCCTATTTGGACATTCTTATACTGATTGCATAACTTGATTTTATTAAACTGGTGAGGCATTGAGCATATAGATTTATATTTTTTGGGACTTGCCTAGTCATTGAATTGCATAGGGGTCATGATTTATTTTTGTTTCTATATATATGATGTGATCCTTATCGTTATTCTTTTATAGCTCTTGGCTTGTCAATTTTATGAATACCGATTGGCACAATGGTTTAAAACTTCTGATTTATATAATGGCGCATGGTTAACACTCGGTGTTGGTTACACATTGAATATTCATGGTTTAAAAAATATAGTTGTGTTGGCGCGTTGGCATAACACTCACCATTTGATTTTTTGGTTTTGAACTATGCTATGATTGTTTCAACAGAGGTTGAACTTGGCGGTTGTACTTTACCATAACTATTGTGCATGGCGGTGAATAACTCCACCACCCTCGCATGCACACATTAATGCTCTCCCCTTTGATCATTCATTGTTGTTAGACCAAATGACTCTGCTCCTGTTTAAAATGTCTAAGAAGTACAAAAGAAATCAGGCTGATAGTAGCCTTTTTCATTATGGGTTCGTTAAGCTTATTGTTGTATGTCATTTGAGTCTACACGGAGATTGTTGGATAAATTTCATTGCTCGGAATGATTTTGAGGATTTGAACCCTACACAGGTCGACAAACCAGTAGTGAGTGAGGTCAAGGTTGTACCTCCAGTACCCTACCATACCCTACTGCCCAAACTGTTGGTCAAACTTCCTACCGACCTACCCCATACTGTGACTAAAGGTGTCGAGACTGTTAAGCTTGTGGGAAAAAAGCCCAAAGCAAAACCCACTGTAAACGCTAAAGGGAAAAAGAATGCACGTTTAATTTCGTGGATGGAAAGAAATAAGCCAAAACCTCCTGTCGATCCAAACACTATCATGTTGAGTGAGGACTCTGATTCGGAAGCGGAGCGTTTCTTGGCTAGCGAATACCCCTATTCGCAAGGTTTCTGTGCCAAACCCTCGTATGGCTTTGTGAAAAACCTACCCCCTGCCTAGAGGACGACCCTAACTACCCAAGCATTAAGTTTCCTTGTGAATCCCCCAATCATTTATCCAAACCCTCTCCTTCTCTGTCTAAAACCCCAGTGCCACCCTGTGATCAATGCAGTTCGTGGTTAGAGCGTTATTAAAATGATGTGCCAATTCTCTAGTCAAGAATTCACTCTTTGGAGGACCAGGTTGCACTGCTTACCAGTCAAAGGGCTAAGCTACAAGCCACTGATAAGAAACAAAGGATGACAGGCTCCATCTTGTTTAAAAAAGTGGAATCAGCCACAACTGTCGTGAATTCTAAGTTGGCATAATTGAACAGCCTCGGCATCACACAGGTATATTTCAATATCACTTGTTTATGTAACGATTCGAATTCAGTTTTAAACAGTTCTGTTTACAGCATTGATTGGCTCTGATACATTGTATGCATTCTATACATAGCTTTGCTTTGACTAAATGGAAGTTTGTTTTCCCAATTTAGCTTCGATTGGATTTTCATCGATTTGATTGATCTTGGTGTGGATTTGATTTGTTTGATTGAGTTAAAATGGATGCTCTGTTGTCGATCAAATTTGTTTGTACCTATTCAAGACAGGATGTGTTTCTCATATCCAATTTAGAACACAATCGCATTTCGTTTCGATTTCATTATAATGCATACGCTATGATTGGCAACAATTTTGATATGGTTAATTGTTACGGTTTTATGTCCCATATGACTCTCGAGCAACAGTAGTACAATCCGGATCATTTCCAACATGTCTCTGTACAAAAACACCCAAATCATGAATGGATTCAATTCATAACGATTATGATAAAAACCCAGTCGGTTAATTCGTATTGGTTTACTGTTAGCTCGACCGTGTTATCAGTTGGATTCTTAATGGAAATGGATACTCTGTTTGAATTTGATTCAAAGAACGAGACTCACTATATCCAGATTCACGATTTATTTTTATATTAAACTCAGTCGTGATTTGTTTCGATTGTTTTCTCAGTTTACAATTATCACTTCTGTCGATTCTATTACGGTTGTGATCATAATTAATCGATCCTTTCTATTGACTGTGCAAGGATCAATGATCGAAATCTATGACAAATTTTGGTTGATGTTGTTACGTATTTTTTTATTTATCCATAATCGAAACAGTCTTTCTATCTTTGTATTTGATTGAACAATATAAATCTTTTGCTATATCATTATAACTATAACAGGTGGAAAGTGATTTTGTTGGATCGGATTGTATCTATTGTTCAACAATTTCATATGATATGTTTTTCAATTGGATATGAAACAATCTTATTCTTGTTCGATTTTGACCCATTTACCCGATTTCGTGGTAACAGAAGAACAGAGTATTCCTATCTCTGTTTTCAATTGAATCATTTTGATCCTTTTTAATGATGAATGATAAAATCAGTTTGATTCATTTTTAAGTAATCATTGGAAGATAATTGGATTTAATTCGTTTAAAAAGATTTGATTTGATTTCAATTCTGATCATGTATGTTATTTTAGACTAGCTACATAATCAGATGATTCTGTAGCTAAGTCTGTAGGATCAAATTTTTATTGTTTTATTAATAAAATATATCTCTAATTTGTGATTTATGGTCCATTTCAGGTGAATTTGAAATGGCATTGGATTTGATGAACAGTTAGAGGATATTTGAGATATTTTACTTGCATTTTAATTTCCTAGTTTAGTTGATCTTGGGGATATTTTCCCAGATTATGTAAACAGTTTGATACTATGCACAGGGAGGTTTTACCCTGTGGAGAAACTTATAAATACTTATTATTTTTGTAATAATGATCATCCTCATTCGTGGGAGAACAAGGATATGGAATTTTAATATAGACTGAGACAAAATTTGATATTCTGCTACAGCTTTAGCTTTTCATGATATCAATATTTT
>JZKD02S1536089.1:517619-527908 GCA_000966675.3 Picea glauca | reverse complement strand
ATTTCTTATTTATAAAAATAAAAATAAAACATCTCTCGCTGTCTTAGGGCATAAATCAAATGAGTTTTACAGGTTTTATTCAAATATGCAAGTTGTAGATATTGTATATTTGTGAATAAGTTGTAATTCAATTAGTAATTAGATAATTAATTATTAGAGTTAGTGGAATAGTAATTACTAGTTTGTAGATAGAATAGTTACAGTAATTTATATTCAGTTTTAGTTTATTCTAGTAGTTTCGTGTTCATTAGATTAGTGTATTAGTTTGTTTTTATTTATTGTTAGTTAGTTTAGCTTCTTGTGTTTAGTTTTATTTAGTTTGTTTTATTTAGTTTTAGTTTGTTTTATTTGTTTTAGTTAGTTTAGTTAGTTTAGATTAGTTTTCTCTTTGGTTTTCTTAGGACCTTAGAGCGGCCAACGGAGCCGTTAAACCCGTCAGGGTGGTTCATTACAAACGGCTTGGGTTATTAGACAACCCCGAATCCGCTCCACTCTCTCAGTTGACGGACGGTCAATTTCGTTCGTCAACAAATGGCACTAGAAGGAGGGCCTGAAATTAATTAATGGCACGAGGTGGTCGCAAGACTCCTCCCCCCCCTAATCGCTCACCTATAGTGACTAGAATCCATTCACAAGATAATATTCCCCCTCAAACAACAACTACTTCAACCAAAGATCCACATATCACAGTTGAGCCAACAACCCCTAATCCTACAGGTTGTGTTACACAATAGATTATCCGTCAATCTCTTATTAAAACACATAGTTCCTTAGCTCGTCTTAAGGAACCAAACTGTCCGTGGGGTCAACCTTTACACTTCTCTGATATCATAGAACAATTAGGTGACATTAAACTCACTGTGAATCCTACAGATCCAATCACAAATCTTGCTGCAGGAGGATTTGGGATACCTCCTTCACCACCTCCCTCATCTCCTTCCTCTTCTGGAGGCGATTCCTCTTCTGACGAAGGAAATTCACCTTCTTAGCCTTCCACACCCACTACCCCAATGGAAAATTAGAACAACCCTGCTAGACCCTGGTTGGACCAGGATGCTGTAGCTGTACCTGGAGCCCAACACCCTTTACCTAAACACCCGGAGAAATGGCTTCTTAAGTTTGATCCCGATTCAAAACAGATAGCCGAAGATCATATCAAAAAGTTTATGTTAGCCATCAGACTCCATAATGTTGAACATGAAGACGTTGTCTGTAGGTTGTTCCCTTATACTTTTGAGGGTAATGCATCCACTTGGTACTTTTTCCAACAACCCCATACAATCGTGTCTTGGGAAAAATTTGAGTCATGCTTTTCGGAAAAATTCAGAGATGGTAAACCTCCGGAAGTCTTAGTCATGGATTTTTCAAGCTTAAAAATGAACCCAAAAGAAAAAGTTAAAGATTTTAATCAAAGATTCTTACCACTTAAAAATCGAATCCCTACAGATTCTATGCCTGCTGAGAGTCTTGTAATAGCTTATTACACTAAATCTCTACACCAAAGTATAGCATTTTGGGTTAAACGTTCTAAAAAGGCCACGTTGTTAGAAGCCTTCGAGGAGGCTATTCAGATTGAAAAAGACATACTTAGTCTTAAGGACTCTTCTAGAAACAAAACTGAGACTTTTTCTTCTTCCAAAAAGAAGTTGAAATTCTCCCCAGACCCACACAAAGTAAAACACAACCTGAAAACTCTGATTTGTAAAATTTAACTAAAGTTGTTCAAAAACTATCTAATCAAGTTATATACTTAAAAAGGTCAACTGAAGAAGCTTCCTTGAGTAAAGGACCCTACAAACCCCCTTTCCGAAAGCCTTTTCCTACCAACCGACCTAATCCAAACCCATAAGGCTTAAATCTAGAAAGTTTGCAATGTGCCCTTCATACAATTCTAGAAGCCCAAGATAACTTGATGCCCCCTTATGTCCCTCAGGCGGAAGCAGAACCGGAGACAGTTCAAGAAGAAGAGTCTTCTCCAAACATTTTTGGACACTTCTCGGATAATATCTTTCAAGCTAACTTTGAGACTGTTCACCCTTATAACACTAGGAGTAAGACAACAAACAAGCCTTCTACCGAGAACACTACAACTTCACCTCCAAAGCCATCTAAATCAACAAAAACTAAACAGAGTAATGTCATCCCTAAATTAGATTACGATGTTGTTGAAGATCTTAAAAAATTAAGGGTTAACATTTCTATTTATGAGTTATTGAAGTTTCCGTTTTTGTTACAAAAAATGTTGCAAAATATTTCAGAGAACGACAAGAATGGTAATTCAAATGGTAACAAGGTTGTGCAAAGCAAAGTTCCGCAGAAGACTTCCACTAAAAATAATCCTAATTCTCAAGATAAAGGAAGCCTTCCTGTAACCCCTGTAAATAATGTAAATAATGTAAATAATGTAGATAAAGTAGCATTAGAAACTACGATTAAGAAACCACAAGCTACTACTCTAAGTACTCGCAATAATGTACCTCCTTTTCTTTTAACTTTCGAGATTTTCAATAGAAATGTGCATAATTGTATGGTTGAATCAGGAGCGTCATCCAATGTGATGCCCTGGTCTATCTGTCAAAATATTAACACTGAAGTAGAACCATCTTATTTAAAAATCATACAACTTGATCGAACAGATGTTAAAGTTATAGGTGAACTAAAAAATATATTGATTAGATTATCGTCTAAACCAAAGGTTCATCGGGTTATTGATCTAATTGTGGTGGATATTCCAGAAGTGTATGGTCTGTGTTTGAGCAGGGACTGGTCGGAGCAGCTACATGGTTACTTCGCGACGGACTGGTCTCACTTATGGCTTCCAGAGAATGGTAAGCCCAACAAGATCAGGGTCAATTGTGAGCATTACCTTAAGTTCACGGTCACGGATTTGAACGATCCTAACGAACCATTTACACCTCTGGCTGATTCACCTGAAGTCAAAGGGATGGACACCTTCTTCGAAAAATTCATGGATGAGGTTTCACCTATCAACAATCCAGAACAACAGTTCGAGATCATAGCATACATGCAACCAACAACTTCTATGCAACAGTCCCCTGAGCCCGATGGAAACCAAATTTGGTCTCTATATTTCGATGGTTCTAAGTCTAAAGAAGGAGCTGGTGCAGGCTGCATCATCATCGATCCGGCAGGTAACAAGACTTTATTGTCTTGTAGACTAGAATTTGAATGTACTAACAATACTGCAGAATATGAGGCTTTACTGCAAGGTCTCAGAAAATATTTGGATATGAACATTCAAAATCTAGTTGTATTTGGTGACTCTGAAATAGTAGTTAGACAGGTAAGAGATTCTATACACTGTCCTTCCCCACATCTCAAAAGTTACCAATCTGAGGTATGGAGTTTAATGAACAAATTTTCTGCTTTCAATATAAATTCCATTCCTAGATTAAATAATGTTGAAGCAGATCTACTAGCTAATGTAGCCTCTAAACTTCTTCCTGCAGAAGGCTTATCCCCAAACGCATTCTCAGTCGAGCTATTGTTTCGACCATCTGTTCCAGACAATATTACGAACTGGAGATTATTTGACGATGATCAACAGATCATTAATTTTCTGCGCATGGAAGAAACCTTTCAAGGCGCAGTGATAGATGAACGCACGCATGAGTATGACTTGGAAATCACCCCAACACATATCGTGAGAGGCCAAGGGTTTTGTAAATTGGTTTTCGATTCAGAAATAGGACAACAAGAAGATAGTGATACGTCAAACCCAGAACAACGCAATGAAAGTTTGATTTGTTGCGCACAAAACCTCATTAGTCCTTGGTACGACGATATTAGATTCTGTCTTGAACATGGATCAACACCCTGCCATCTTGACCCTGCCAAAAGAAGAGCATTGAGACTAAAGTCCACCTCCTTTCATCTAGTTAATGGTATATTGTTTCGTCAGAATTTTGATGGCGTACTGATGCGTTGTCTTGAGAAAGTCGAAGAAGACAAAGTCTTGCTTGAATTGCATGTAGGAGAAGTTGGTGGTCACTTCGGTGGAGACACCACTTCTCATAAGGTTTTAAGATCTGGTTACTACTAGCCCACACTTTTTAGAGACGCCCATGCCTTGTGTCGTAAATGTATCATCTGTCAGAAAGCATCAAAGAGGTTGCAAAAACCAACCTTTCCCTTGCAACCCGTCTCAGTAGATTCTCCTTTCCAACAATGGGTCCTTGATATCATAGGTACTATTAACCCTCCATCCTCACAACAACACAAGTATATTGTGACAACCACATATTACTTTGCATGATGGTTCGAAGCTGACGTGATAAGAACTGTTAAAGCAAGTCAGGTGATTGCTTTTCTGAACTCGAATATTATCACTCGTTTTGGTATCCCTGATTGTCTAGTCTTTGACAACGCTTCATACTTTTCCTCTATTGAGATGAGTGAGTTTGCTTTGGAGAAAGAAATAAAGATGAATTATTATGCTAGTTACTACCCCCAGGGTAATGGCTTAGCAGAATCAACAAACAAGAACTTGATCAAAATTATCAAGAGAACAATGGATGAAAATCACAAGAATTGGCACAATGCACTACTGAACGAACTGTGGGCTGATAGGGTAACACCCAAAGCCGCTATAGGTAACTCCCCCTTTTCTCGTTTATGGTAGATAAGCCATTCTGCCACCTCACATTCTTCTTCCTTCGCTTCAGTCGTCACAAAAAGTGCAAGAAGAAGATTGTCCTCCTTCAGATAGCTGCATTAACGCTTTGATGAAGTTGGAAGAAGTAAGATCTCAAGCTAAGCGTAAGTTAGACCAACATTAACAATTGATTAAAAGCTAGTTCGATTCTGATTCTTCTTCTGATAGGAATTTTGAAGTAGGCGATCTCGTCTTAAAGTGGGACAAACCACGCGAAGGAAAGGGTGAGCACACCAAGTTTCAAAACTTATGGCTTGGGCCATTTTTAATTGCTGAAAAGTTGGGTCCTAGTTCCTTTCGATTACAGAATCTTGAAGGGCAGATTGACACCTATCCGGTGAATGGCCAAGCCCTAAAGAGATACTTTGATAACTACCCTTGTATATTATGTAAATATTCCATTTTTGCTTGCATTTTTCGTTTTCTTTCTGATTTGGTTTTGATTTGAATTTATCAGTTTTTTGTGTTTTTTGAAAAATACGCATACCTGTGCACTAAGCCATTCAGACAAAGACCATAGAAAAATTTCTTCGCTGAAATAACTTCTGAAAGTTTGTACAAACATCAATGATGTATTATTGATATCTATGTTGGAAAATTTTGTTGTTTGAAAGAAGTTTACTGATTTCAATCTATGAGAATAGTTTGTCATGATCATCTATTATCTTTTTACGCTGTCTGCTTTCCGTAAAGGAATGACTCAAAAAAGATGTCTCCCTGTGATAGGAAGTTGTTTTTATAAAAAATCTCTAGAACTGAATAAAGGACAGTGTTAAAAAATTCTGATGAGGTCTGAAAAAATATGTTAAAATATCAAGATTATCAACGTCACCCTGCTCAGCTATATATCTACAAAAGAAAAACAAAATGAAAATATTAATAAGAGCTATGGGAAGTGCTTGTAAACCCGCTGGGATACTGAACAGGTCTACTGGCAGCGGGTAAATGCATGCATGGCACCAAGACAACTTCGCCAGGGTACTAAACAGGCCCGCTAGCAGCGAAGCAATGTCGGGTACATGAAAATCTGTAAAAAATTTGAGAAAACTCTTTAATGTCCTTTATTCTGATCTAGAACTTCTTGACAGGATACAGATGTCAGAGTGGGTTAAATGGTAACCCTGTCGAGACTATGGACGCCTGCTGGCAGCAGTGGCCATGCCAACAGTATTGAAGATTTTATCTTTAATATCGTGACTTGTTGATCTGAAGATTGTTATCAGTTTTCATCTTTTAAGACATCGCTGGAAAAGTTGGTAAATAATGATGTTTGTACGATTTTCTGGTTTTTGTTCTTGAGTTGAAATTTTCTTTGCTATCCTAATCTGAATTTATTTCTTTGACAGAGATAACTGCTTCTACCAGTGTGTCGCCATTATTGGCAGCCAATTCAATTTTATCTATTATCCTATAAGCTGCCTACACCTATGTCTTCTGAACTTCAAATTGTCGTCGCATTTTTCAAATAGATGATATTTTCATTTCTTGCGACACTTGCAAATTTGTTTCCATTAAGTTTTCACGACTGTAAGCATGAAAACTTCTTCTTTCGTGGTCATATTTCGATTACTATTTGAATTGTCGTTATCTTTTTATCGATATTTTCTATGGCACTTACCTTTGGTTTATTGTTATATGGCTGAAAGGATTTTCGAACTATGCCTATTTGGACATTCTTATACTGATTGCATAACTTGATTTTATTAAACTGGTGAGGCATTGAGCATATAGATTTATATTTTTTGGGACTTGCCTAGTCATTGAATTGCATAGGGGTCATGATTTATTTTTGTTTCTATATATATGATGTGATCCTTATTGTTATTCTTTTATGGCTCTTATCTTGTCAATTTTATGAATACCGATTGGCACAATGGTTTAAAACTTTTGATTTATATAATGGCGCATGGTTAACACTCGGTGTTGGTTACACATTGAATATTCATGGTTTAAAAACTATAGTTGTGTTGGCGCGTTGGCATAACACTCACCATTTGATTTTTTGGTTTTTAACTATGCTATGATTGTTTCAACAGAGGTTGAACTTGGCAGTTGTACTTTACCATAAATATTGTGCATGGAGGTGAATAAATCCACCACCCTCGCATGCGCACATTAATGCTCTCCCCTTTGATCGTTCATTGTTGCTAAACCAAATGAATCTTCTCCTGTGCGTTGGTGAATTCGAACCAAACCCTTACCATGTGCTCGCACCATGGCCCCAGTCGTCCGAGCTGAATCCAATGGGAGCTAAGCCCTATTGATGTTTGACAGTGCCCGCAGTGACCTCGAGGAAAATGGGTGGCTTCCATTTATACAAAAATTTGAGGGTTTTAACCTCTGCGTAGCTCAAGAATTTGCTTTGACCTTTGATGGCTGTCGAGCCAAGGTCGACGATATTCAATTGGAAATTGATGAACTATTTATCAGTCTTGCTACGGGTTTGCCTGCCACTGGACAACGATGGTCCAAGAATTGCAAAGTAGAGGAGGTCCCATGGATTTGGCTCTTCCAGTCATGAAAAATCACCTCTTGTGATAAAGGTTTGCCAGTAACTATGCTCAGGCAACATTGGCATGATTTATTGATGATAATCAAAGAGTTTATCACCTGCGAAGGTCAGTACTGGTTTGTTTTCTTACACCACCTTCGTTTGCTTATGGTTTTCATGGGTTATCAGCTCAATATGCCCTATTATTTGCATAGAATATTGTTTAAATCGTCTATTAAGTACAAAAGAAATTAGGCTGATAGTAGCCTTTTTCATTATGTGTTGGTTAAGCTTATTGTTGTCTATCATTTGAGTCTACACAAAGATTGTTGGAGCAATTTCATTGCTTGGAATGATTTTGAGGATTCAAACCCTACACAGGTCGACAAACTAGTGATGAGTGAGGTCAAGGTTGTACCTCCAGTACCCTACCATACCCTAATACCCAAACCATTGGCCAACCTTCCAACCGACCTACCCCATACTGTGACTAAAGGTGTCGAGACTATTAAGCTTGTGGGCAAAAAGACCAAGGCAAAACTCACTGTAAACGCTAAAGGGAAAAATAATTCACGTTTAATTTTGCGGATGGCAAGAAATAAGCCAAAACCTCCCATCGATCGAAACCCTATCATGTTGAGTGAGGACTCCGATTCAGAAGTGGAGCATTTTTTGGCTAGCGAATACCCCTATTCGCAAGGTTTGTGTGTCGAACCCTTGTATGACTTTGTGACAAACCTACCCTCCTGCCTACAGGATGACAGTAACTACCTAGGCATTAAGTTTCCTTGTGAAGGCCCCGATCATTTATTCAAACCCTCTCCTACTCTGTCTAAAACCCTAGTGCCACCCTGTGATCAATGCAGTTCGTGGTTAGAGCGTTATTATAATGATGTGTTGATTCTCCAGTCAAGAATTCACTCTTTGGAGGACCAGGTTGCACTGCTTACCAGTCAAACGGCTAAGCTACAAGCCACTGATAAGAAACAAAGGACGACAGGCTCCATCTTGTTTAAATATGTGGAATCAGCCAGAGCTGTCGTGAATTCTAAGTTGGCATAATTGAACAACCTCGACATCACACAAGTATATTTCGATATCACTTGTTTATGTAACGATTCGAATTCGGTTTTAAACAGTTCCGTTTACATCATTGATTGGCTCTGTTACATTGTATGCATTCTATACATAGATTTTCTTTGACTAAATGGAAGTTCGTTTTCCCAGTTTAGCTTCGATTGTATTTTCATCGATTTGATTGATCTTGGTGTGGATTTGATTTGTTTGATTGAGTTAAAACGGATGCTCTGTTGTCAATCGAATTTGTTTGTACCTATTCAAGACAGGAAGTGTTTCTCATATCCAATTTAGAACACAATCGCATTTCGTTTTGATTTCATTATACTGCATACGCTATGATTGGCAACAATTTTGATATGGTTAATTGTTACGGTTTTATGTCCCATATGACATTCGGGTAATAGGAGTACAATCCGGATCATTTCCAATGTGACTCTGTACAAAAACACCCAAATCGTGAATGGATTCAATTCATAACGATTATGATAAAAACCCAGCGAGTTAATTCACATTGGTTTACTGTTAGCTCGACCGTGTTACCAGTTGGATTCATAATGGCAATGGATACTCTGTTTGAATTTGATTCGAAGAACGAGATTGACTATATCCAGATTCACGATTTATTTTTATATTAAAATCAGTCATGATTTGTTTCGATTGTTTGCCCAGTTTACAATTATCACTTCTGTCAATTCTATTATGGTTGCGATCATAATTAATCGATCCTATCAGTTGACTATGCAAGGATAAATGATCGAAATCTATGACAAATTTTGGTTGATGTTGCTACGTATGTTTTTATTTATCCATAATCGAAACAGTCTTTCTATCTTTGTATTTGATTAAACGATATAAATCTTTTGCTATATCATTATAACTATAACAGGTGGAAAGTGATTTTGTTGGATCGGATTGTATCTATTGTTCAACAATTTCATATGATATGTTTTTCAATTGGATATGAAACAATCTTATTGTTGTTCGATTTTGACCCATTTACCCGATTTCGTAGTAACAGAAGAACAGAGCATTCCTATCTCTGTTTTCAATTGAATCATTTTGATCCTTTTTAATGATGAATGATAAAATCATTTTGATTCGTTTTTAAGTAATCATTGGAAGATAATTGGATTTAATTCGTTTAAAAAGATTTGATTTGATTTCAATTCTGATCCTATATGTTATTTTAGACTAGCTACAAAATCAGATGATTTTGTAGCTAAGTCTGTAGGAATTGTTTTATTAATAAAATATATCTCTAATTTGTGATTTATGGTCCATTTCAGGTGAATTCGAAATGGCATTGGATTTGATGAGAAGTTAGAGGATATTTGAGATATTTTACTTGCAYTTTAATTTCCTAGTTTAGTTGATYTTGGGGATATTTTTCCCAGATTATGTAAACAGTTTGATACTATCCACAGGGAGGTTTTACCCTGTGGAGAAACTTATAAATACTTATTATTTTTGTAATAATGATCATCCTCATTCGTGGGAGAAAAAGGATATGGAATTTTAATACAGACTGAGACAAAACTTGATATTCTTCTACAGCTTTAGCTTTTCATCATATCAATATTTTGTTTTATGTTTATGTGTATCTATTTGCATTTGGTTAATGACTACTTTAGCTATCTTAGTCTTTTACAAATGATATGATTTAGTCACTATAATCCATATATGATTTCTTCCAACATTTAAAAAATATAGCAGTTTCTTGATTCAGTTTGTGAATGACAGATTTCTCTTCTTCATAAGTTGAATTATCAAGTATAAGTTTTTGCATAAGAGGTTTCCCTTATTGCAGAGATTTATAAATCATATAATTGTTATGATTTTTTATGTCTTGTTTGTCCTATAAAAAACTCAAAGAGAAGTGCAGCCTATCATTTACGAGAATCTTCTGGATTACCCGGTGCGAGTTTCCTTCCTCCGACTAGCTTCGAAGTCATCATACATAGGGCAAATTTGGAGCGTTTCCAGGTCAGTTTTTCATTTGTTTATTTTAGTATATTATTAGTAGTTTAGCTTAGATATAAGTTT